>CM031374.1:28187408-28333161 GCA_018208015.1 Medicago ruthenica | reverse complement strand
TAGTTAAGACAAGATAATGATGATAACGTGCAAGAGTTTTCAAAAAGGCAAGTGTGTAATAACCTCCTTGAGTGACGTGCAATAAGCGGTTGACGAGGGAAAAAGTAATAGCTGCACGCCCCTTGCACATTAATTGCTACAATTCTTCAACTAAGCATATCCCCAACTTCCGTCTTAATTTTTCAAATTGATTAGCATCAAGGGCTTTGGTAAAAATATCTGCTAATTGCTCTTCAGTTGAAACATGTTCAAGAGTAACAATTTTGTCTTCAACAAGATCCCTTATAAAATGATGTCTAATGTCAATGTGTTTGGTCCTGCTATGTTGAATAGGATTCTTGGAGATATTAATTGCACTCAGATTATCACAATATAATGTCATAGCATCTGTCTTGACATTGTATTCACTCAGCATCTGTCTCATCCACAACAATTGAGAACAACTACTACCAGCTGCTATGTACTCAGCTTCAGCTGTAGACAAAGAAATGCAATTTTGCTTCTTACTGAACCAGGATATAAGGTTGTTGCCTAGGAAGAAGCATCCACCAGAGGTACTCTTTCTATCATCTGCACTTCCAGCCCAGTCAGCATCACAATATCCAAACAACACAGTGCTTTCCCCATGAGAATACAACATACCATAATCACTAGTACCATTCACATACTTCAGAATTCTCTTTACCTGAGTCAGATGACTTATTTTTGGTTCAGCTTGGTACCTGGCACACACTCCAACTGCAAATGTGATATCTGGCCTACTTGCTGTAAGATATAGAAGACTTCCTATCATACTCCTATACATGCTTTGGTCAACATCCACACCTTTCTCATCCTTTGATAATTTCACATGTGTGGGAGCAGGGGTTCTTTTATGAGCAGCATTTTCCATCCCAAATTTCTTGACTATATTTTTAGCATACTTACTTTGAGAGATAAATATAGTATCTTCCATCTGTTTCACTTGAAGACCAAGAAAGAACTTTAGCTCACCTACAAGACTCATCTCAAATTCAGATTGCATTTGCTGAACAAAATGCTCTATCATCTGGTCAGACATTCCTCCAAAGACTATGTCGTCTACATATATTTGAGCAATCATTAACTGTCCATTTTCATCTTTCACAAACAGGGTCTTGTCATTTCCCCCCTTCCTATAGCCATGGTTGATTAGAAACTCAGCAAGTCTCTCATACCAAGCTCTAGGAGCTTGCTTCAGGCCATATAGAGCTTTCTTCAATTTGTACACATGGTTTGGGAAACTAGGATCAATGAAGCCTTTAGGCTGTTCCACATAAACCTCTTCATTTAAGTACCCATTGAGAAAGGCACTCTTGACATCCATCTGATACAACTTGAATTTTAGTATGCATGCAATCCCAAGTAACAATCTAATAGATTCCAACCTAGCTACAGGAGCAAAAGTCTCATCAAAGTCTACACCTTCAATTTGAGAATATCCTTGTGCAACCAGTCTAGCTTTGTTTCTAGTGATAGTACCATTTTCATCAGACTTGTTTTTATAAACCCACTTGGTACCTATAACATTCACATTATCTGGTCTAGGAACTAGGTCCCACACATTACTTCTCTTGAACTGAGTTAACTCTTCTTGCATAGCATTTATCCAGAACTCATCAGTTAGAGCTTCCTTAACATTCTTTGGTTCAAGTTTAGATATAAAGCAAGAATTTGATACCTCATCATAGTTCCTTCTAGTTGTGATCCCTTGGTTAGGATCGCCAATGATTTGGTCTATGGGATGATTTTTCTGAACTCTGATAGATGGTCCTTTGTTGGGAGCAGTCTTCTCTGGGCCAGTTACTTCAGAATCTTGCTTATCACTTGCTTCATCTGCTTTCTTTGCTTCCTGTAGGTCAGAAGCTGCGTCAAATGTAGCATCATCTGGCATAGCATTATTTCCTTCATCATCTACAACAACATTTATGGATTCCATCACTGTCTTGGTTCTGGAGTTGTATACTCTATAGGCTCTGCTGTTTGTAGAATAGCCTAGAAAGATTCCCTCTTCACTTTTAGCATCCATCTTTCTTCTTGGTTCCCTGTCAGCTAGAATATAACATTTACTACCAAACACATGAAAGTGCTTCACTGTTGGCTTCCTGTCCTTCCATAGCTCGTACAAGGTTGTAGATGTACCTTTTCTCAAAGTCACTCTATTATGAATATAGCAGGCTGTGTTCATGGCTTCAGCCCAAAAGAAAAATGGCAGCTTCTTTGCATGTAGCATAACCCTGGCAGATTCTTGCAAGGTCCTGTTCTTCCTCTCTACTATCCCATTTTGTTGAGGAGTAATGGGTGCAGAGAACTCATGAAATATTCCTTCAGAAATACAGAAATCAGAGAACTTACCATTCTCAAACTCCTTCCCATGGTCACTTCTGATTCTAACAATTCCACAATCCTTTTCTCTCTGAAGTTGTAAGCAAAGATCCTTGAATTTTTCAAACGTGTCTGATTTCTCCTTAATGAAATTTATCCAAGTATATCTAGAAAAATCATCAACAACAACAAAAGCATACTTCTTACCACCTAAGCTTTCGACTTGCATGGGTCCCATTAAGTCCATGTGCAATAGCTCAAGAACTCTGGATGTGGACAGATGTTGCAGCTTCTGGTGAGGCATCTTGGTCTGTTTTCCTATCTGACATTCTCCACATATACTTCCTTCCTGAATTTGGAGTTTTGGTAAACCTCTGATGGCTCCTTCAGCAATAGCTTTCTTCATGCTTCTGAGATTCAGATGTCCAAGCTTTTGGTGCCATAGCTTAACTTCATCTTCTTTGGTTATTAGACAAGTAGGTAACTTTGCTTTTTCTTGAGAGACCCACAAGTAGCAATTGTCCTTTGATCTAATACCTCTCATCAGGATGTCCCCTTCACTGTTAGCAACTAAGCATTCACTAAAGTTGACCTTCATCCCTTGATCGCACAGTTGACTAATACTAATTAAGTTGGCAGTTAATCCTTTCACAAGAAGCACCTTATCAAGTTTGGGTAGACCCTCTTCCACAAGATTTCCTACACCCTTTATTTCTCCTTTGGCTCCATCCCCAAAGGTCACAAAACTTGTAGCATAAGGCTTAACATCAGTCAAATAATTTTTATCACCAGTCATATGCCTGGAACATCCACTGTCAAAGTACCAATCATTTCTGGATGACACTCTCAGAGATGTATGAGCAATTTGAGCAATCTCATCAGCTTCTGGTTCTATTTTTCTAGGATCCATGGTGTTGCTTGTGAAATTATCACTTTTCTGCTTCCACTGCTTTTTGATGATCTTTACTGTGGGATCAGGTCTTGGTGAATAGGTCCTGTCTGGGTAACCATGTAATTTAAAACAGAAAGGTCTGATATGTCCTTTTCTTCCACAGTAATGACATACCCAAGCATAATTCCTTCCTTTTGATCTGGTCCTATATCCTGATGCCTGTTGTCTCACCTGATGATGGGGCATCTGTCTTGACATGGTGTGATCATGAGTACTAACAGGTGCCACAAACTGTCTCACTGGTAATAGTTTCTGCTAAGGCATAGAACTGTAGTCAAACCCAATACCTTTAGAATCTCCAGGTTTCTGTCCTATTTCCAGGATTTCGTCTAAAGCATCAGTACCTTTGTTCATCATCCGCAGTTGCTTGTTCATATTGCCAATCTTGGAAGTAAGTAAGATAACCTCATCATTGAGGTCAGAGTTTATTTTCAGAAGTTTGTCTTTCTCAGCTTGCAGGAGAGCGATGGTCCCTCTTTGTTTTTCTAAAGTTTTACAAACTTCCTCACTTTTGAGATATAGCTCCTTGTAAGAATCAGCCAGTTCATCATATGTTAGCTCTTCATCACTAGATTCATTGTCAGATGTGCACACTCCAGTCAAGGCATTCACATGTTTTGCAGTTTCAGGTTCTTCTTCTGATTCATCCTCATCAGTCCAAGACACAGTCATCACCTTCTTTTGTTTCTTCAGATACGTTGCACACTCAGTTCTGATGTGACCAAAACCTTCGCATTCATGGCATTGCACCCCTTTGCTTTGATTTATTTTGTCATCAGTTCTAGGTTTCTTCTGATTGTTGACATTTTTATAGATGCTGCGACTGTTGTCCGGAGCATTTGTCCTGGGGCGTCTGTCCATCCTCTTCACAACTTTATTAAATTGTTTGCCCAACAACACAATATCTTCAGAGATGCTCTCATCAGTATCTAAATTACTCTCCACATCATCTTCATCAGTGTTGGAGATGAAAGCAATGTTCTTGTCTTTCTTTTCAGATCTTTCATTAACCTTTAATTCAAAAGTTTGAAGAGATCCAATCAACTCATCAACTTTCATATCTCCTATATCTTGGGCCTCCTCGATAGCACATACTTTCATATCAAATTTCTTAGGCAGGGACCTGAGAATTTTGCTTACCAGTTTTTCTTCGGATATCTTTTCCCCCAAGGATTCAAATGTGTTAGCATATTCTAGCACATTCATGTGAAAGTCATGAATACTCTCTCCTTCTTTCATTCTCAAATTCTCAAACTGTGTTGTTAGCATTTGTAGCCTTGACTTCTTGACCTTTTGAGTACCTTCATGAGCTGTTCTTAGGATATCCCAAGCTTCCTTGGCAATAGTACATTGTTTAATCAACCTGAACATGTTTTTGTCAACACCATTAAACAAGGCATTTAGGGCTTTAGAGTTTCCAATAGCTGCAGTGTCTTCTTCTGTAGACCACTCCTCTTCTGGTTTCAACTCATCAGTGTCAACATTATTCGCATCTTTTATTTTAGGAGGGACCCATGCCTTGATCACAGCCTTCCAAGCTCTGCTGTCTAGAGATTTCAAGAATGCTGTCATGCGTGATTTCCAAATGTCATAGTTCGACCCATCCAACAAGGGTGGTCTGTTCACCAGTCCTCCTTCTTTATCCATTGAGCCAGAAACTTCTTTCCCTGGAGCTCACCCACACAGAACAGGGTGCCTGCTCTGATGCCAATTGAAATTCCTGGCAACCTGACTAAAATATGCTGTGCACAATGTTGGCACAACTGTCCGAGCACGTGTCTACTCAGAACTACAATTAAAGAAACACAGCGTAACAAGGCACAAATTAAAAGGAACACAACGGAAATATAAAGTACACAGTGAGTTTGTTAACCCAGTTCGGAGCAACTCTCCTACTTTGGGGGATACCAATCCAGGAATGATTCCACTATTATAGTTCTAGTGAAAAGACCAACGCAGACCCACTACTTGACTTTGCACCTAGACCCTACCAGTGGCAACTCTATCTAGGAACTCCTAGATATGAGACCCCGTCTCAATTCCTACAAACAACACACACAGTATTGTTATCAAACACACAAAACATAAAACACAACCAAGAGAAACACACGCTAATAACACATACTCACTCCGTACTTAAAAGCTTAGGAGCAGCTTACAAATTACAACTCAAAACAAACTCAGTCCTTAGCTTGAATCAGGGAGATACAAGCAAGGCTCACAATTAACAAACAAAACCCTAAAAACCTTAAAACTCACGCTTTACTAACACACACGGTTTTTAGTTACCCTACTAGGGTTTGCCTTCACCAATATATAGTACTGAGATACCACGGGTCTGGGCTTCAAAATAGAGCATGGACATTGACGGGTCCAGCTGAAACAATCTTCTAGAAATAATAAAAAGCTTCCAAATATAGAATGATATCTTGTGGAACAAATAGCAAGGCAAATAAAACTTCAATCAAATCTTCAATCAGATACACGCGCCTTGATCAGCAAGCTAGAGGAAAATAAATCTTCAGGCAAATCTTTGGAAGATTGCGTACATAAATATAAAGCGCTAGCTGGCGCAAAAATCACAAGATACGAGAAGCCGTTCCATATGCTACCGCATCTGTCCCAGCATCTGGCTAGTAGATGTTTTTGCAAAATGTAGCCAATCTACAAAAACCCAACAGTCGGGATCTATAGTTCTGTCGTATGTTTCCTGCTTGGGAAGCTTCACGAAAGCGCGATGGATAGGGTGTTCCACGATCTTTCTGGTGAATGGACCCCTCCGGTGGTTCCTACGGTGGAACTCTGGAGAATAGCTATCTTTCTTCCGGCGGCTTCGATGTGGAGGAGAGTTTTTCTCTTCGTGGAGATCGGGAGACCTCCCGTGGTGAGGACGGTGAGGAGAGCGACCTCTAATTCCTCTTTCTGGATCGTCTAGATGCTTTCCACCTCCTCTGTAACGGTCTGTGGGAATTAAAAAGGCGTCGTCAACAACCGTTGGTGTGTCGTGGCACTGATTTCACTGAGCAACTTCAATTTGTGTAGCGATATCAGTCGAAATCTTCTCCTGATTCACTTCAACTTGTTTGAGCTTATCATTATGTTGTTGGAGTAGATTCATTAGATCCTTCAAAAGTTTGTTCATCCCTGGCGGCGGTGGAGTCAGCATAGGGAGAGAAATGTCCTCCATGCGTGGAGGAAGAGGTAGCATCATTTTGATCCATGCAGAGGAAGGAGCATCGATCGTTGCATCTAAATAGCAGCGTTCGCGTTTTCTTCTTGAATCGCCGGCTCGAGAACTGGAATCGTTCGGTCTTGGAGGATTTGAATCACAGACCGCGATTCTCGTACGGTGGAGGAACGACTCGTGGTAGCTCGTCTACGAGTTTCGACCATTTCTTTAGTTGATGGAGCAGTAAATGTCAACTGTTGCAGTGGAGGAACATGTAATTGAAAAGGGTTACGGTGGAGGAGCGAGTAACAGAAAACGGTTACGATGGAGGATCGTTATACTGTGGCGGTTAGCGAAGGATCCCTTCCTTCTAGCGCCAAATGATCTATCTAGTGAGGAACTGATGGAGGCAACGGTGGCGGAAGGTGCTCTGGTACGGTGGCGATGGGTCTTCGCGGTGGGAAGAAAGGTGCCTGCAGGCACGTTAGCACTCCGACGATCAAGTCAGTAATGGAACCGAGATAGAGTGCGTGAAAAGTGTGGGTAAAGTGAATCGTACGTTGGGGGTGAAGGTAACTCACCCTTATATAGGCGTGTGTGAGAATAACTACCTCTGGAATATGCGGCGTGTGATTAGGGGATGATTAGAGGACATGTGTGCGGTATCTGCTGCACGGGGGCGCCCTATGGTGTGGTGACGTGCATCTACGTTGGCGTGTGCAATCAGGCGACGCGCTTGGAGTGGTGGACGTTTAGTCCAAATGTCATTGTCTGGTTGGCCTTCTGGCCGGTCCAGAACACCTATAAATTACATGATATCATATAAAATAGGCACCGTACCAAAAGACACACTAAAACAAGTGTCGGACGGTAGAAACCGCTCCACCGATAAAACAAGCACCAAACGAAACAAGCCTTCAAAAACTTGCTAACAAAGGGTTATAACTCCATAGAAACACAATTATGGTCAAAACACCCAGCATAAACAAACAAAAGGCCAAACCAAAGGATAAGCCGAGGCCCCTAGCAAAAGCTGAATTCCACAAAATGGGTGAGCCAAAAATTGCACCCAAATCATTTTTTTTAAGCACTCATTTGGGTCACAACTCCACTCATAGAAGAGACAAGGAGATATATTCAATCTACTTAAGCACTAATGCCAAGATAACACTTTTCTTCGAAAAAAAAAGTTAACACTTTTATCTCAGCCACAATTTTCTCAATATCCCTCAGTTTATTGTTATGAATTCTTTCATCCCTCTTCCTCTGAATCACCCGAAGAGAGGCATGTCAAATTAACCACACACCTTTACAAAGATTCTGATGATTAACTTCCTCGGACCAACACAACAAGTGCGAAATTAAATTTGATGGAGTGATGAAATTAAACTCCAACCAACTCAACACCTTTGGCAACACCTTATCGTCCACCTTATAGTGAAGAAAAATTTGAGTAGACGTCTCTTCACCCAAATCCTACAACACACAATTAAAGTTAGCATTCCGCTCCAACACATTACAATAACAAGATTCAGCCTCGTTGGAATACAGTTTAAAAGTAACATCCAAGAGAAAGCCACAACTTTTAAAGGAGTCAGACTTCTCCAAAACCCCTTTTCTCCAAAAATTCAAGCTTCCTTCAATGACCATCAACTCCTCAATCACCTTATAAGTTGAGCTAAGCAAGAAATTTCCACCTTCCCCCCGCCTCCAAGCATCCTCCACATCCATCCCACTAAAACTCCCAATGGTTGCCAATAGAGTATCATTTTGTTCACATTCCCATAAAAAAGACATTCTTCTCCAAAGGAGCTTCCACGTGCCCCTTAGCATCCTTTTGAGTAAAAATTGATAAAACATTGGGAACAAGGCATTAAAAGGCGAGTTTTCCACCAAAATATAATTCCAAAAACTATTAACATGGCCATTTCCTACTTTCCTTAGAACTTCTTCATTAAACCAATTTGAACTCAAATGTAAGAACTTCTATAATATCAGAAAAGAAATCTACTGAAACAGCGGAAACAAAATTAAAGGATTTAGGCATACCTCCAACCATTACTCTTGTTTGAAGATGTTTTTGCCTCTTCTAAACCTTCCACTATCTCACTTTGATGCACTGCCTTTTATAAGTTTTGTCCATCAAAAAAATAATTGTACGTGCAAACATGATGTAATTGCTCCACAATCTGAAGGGAGTTAGTAGGCAGTTACTACAAAGAGGGAAAGAATAAAAGACCACTTTCTGCTTAAGGGTAATTACCATGATGGGCATTTAATGATAATTACCACTTATTTAAATAAATAAATAATAATGGGAAAATACAACATTCTCCCACTTTGTCGACATATTCTTTCACTCACAATAATAAGAAACAAAGCACATGGATCATAGCAATAGGTCCTCTATATAATCAAGTATTATCTTCTATGTATCACAATGTACTATGTCTCTAGCAAAATCGTATAACTTAATGAATAAACTTAAACAATATTTCTCATGATCAAATGTGTACACCTTAGAGGTCAAATATGAGAAAAACATCATACATAGAGCTTCATAAAACTAAAGTCGTTCTTACAACGAAAATCAGGTATAGGAACCAAGTCACATCCTTTCAACATGATCCTTAAATTTTGACATGGCATGCCTTTAGTCAATGGATCAACAATCACCAATTCAGTGCTAATATGCTCAATGACAATTGTTTGATCTTTAACGCACTCTCTTATGACTAAGTACTTAATGTCGATATATTTGTTTCAAGTTCAACTTTATTTAGCCATATATAATAACTGCAGCTGAATTGTCACAATACATATTTAATGGTCTAGAAATTGAATCCACAATTTCCAACCCAAAAATTAAACTCTTTATCCATACACCATGTGATGTAGCCTCAAAATAGATACGAACTTAGCTTCCATTATGGAAGTGGAGGTCAAGGTTTGCTTTGTGCTTTTCCAAGAAACAACCCCGCCGGCTAACATGAAAATGTAACCGGATGTTGATTTTCTTGAATCAACGCAACCAACAAAGTCTGAATCAGAGTAACCTTTGACCTTTAAATCTTCAGTTCGCCTATACATAAGCATGTAGTCTTTGGTTCCTTGAAGGTACCTCATTACTTTCTTTGCAATTTTACAGTGTTCAATACCTAAATTACTCTGATATCTGCCTAACATCTCAATTGCAAATGCAATGTCAGGCCGTGTGCAACCTGAGCATACATTAGGCTTCCAACAACAGAAACATATGGAATATTAAGCATTTGTTCCCTCTCAAAATCATTCTTCGGGCAGTGTTCCAAATGGAACCTATCACCCTTCACAATAGGTGCTACACTTGGTTAACAATCTTTCATCTGAAACCTTTCGAAGACCTTATTAATATATACCTATTGTGATAAGCCCAGAGTTCTACGAACTCTGTCTCTTTGAATCTTAATGCCAAAGACATAAGAAGTGTCACCCATATCCTTCATATCAAAACTCTTAGAAAGAAATTGTTTCACCTCATATAACAAACCTTTATCATTGGTAGCAAGTAAAATGTCATCTACATACAAAATAAGGAAATAAATTTTACTCCACAGACCTTCTAGTATATACTTTGATCCATAATGTTCTCTATGAATCCAAAAGAAGAGATCACGTCATGAAATTTTAAATTCTATTGACTAGAAGCTTGTTTGAGTCCATAAATGGATTTCTTAAGCTTGCAGACCAAATGCTTAACACTGCTAGAAGAAAATTCTTCTAGTTGGTTCATGAATATCTCTTCTTCTAGATCTCCATTCATAAATGCAGTTTTCACATCCATTTGATGTAGTTCAAAGTCAAAATAAGCAACTAATGCTAAGATGATGCGAATAGAATCCTTCTTAGATACATGGGAGAATGTCTCGTTGTAATCTATTCCTTCCTTTTGAGTGAATCCTTTGGCAACGATTCTTGCTTAATGAGGCTTTCTTTGTCTTATAGACCCATTTACAACCAATAGCTTTTAAACCATTAGGAAACTCAACAAGATCCCAGACTCCATTAGATGTCATTGAATTCATCTCATCTTTCATAGCATCATGACATAAATTTGTCTCTCTAGAACTCATGGTTTATGAAAAAATTTCAAGATCATTTTCAGCACCAATATTATAGTCTGATTTTCGTAAATATACAACATATTTACTAGGTATAGATGACCTTCTGTCTCTAGTAGATTTCTGATGGACGAAATTGGCAAGTGCACCAAATCAAAACAAGTAATAAAGTAGTAAGTTTATCGTTCTACACAGGGATTGTCGTTCAACTTAGTAATTAATAAAACTTATTTTAAACGGTAAAGTTAATTATATTTGAATAAGGTTGCATAGTAAAACTACTCTGCTAAGTGCAAAATTAGGGTTTTTGATTCAGATGATTAACAGTGATTAGGGAATCCTTTGAATCCCCCCTTCATCTTTGTTGGATAAAAACCTAAAGTTATTAAATAGTTATGTATGCTCCTTATGATTTACTAAAACAAGCAGATAATCTCATACGGAGCTTCTCACAACAACTATTGCAGGACAACCTAAATTGAGTACTACGTTGTCCAAAGAAGTGAGTAATTAAACGACCGGAATCAAACTGGTACTTTTTAATATATAAGTAAAAAGGTGGTAATTAGAAAAGCTAATGGACTTGAAGAATTTTAGGTTGACAGTGCCTGCTTTAATCCTACTGATCATTCTTCAAGATTACTCACGTAGTTAACCAATTGAAGAAAACATTAAAGAGAGGGCTCAACATAATTTACATCGGAACATTGTAAGACATAAAATGAATAAAAGACTTTATTAATAATATCCAACAAATAAGAAGGGGTTCATCGTGGAACCCTAATCAAGAGGTTTAGTTGCTCATGGTAACATACATCATAATAAAACAATAGAAAAACATACCCTTGAGAGAACAAGAGAAGGAAGAATCCTGCCTTGAAGCTCTGATGTTTGACCATTGCCTCCAACCGTCAGGTATTTCAGAATGAAACATAATGAGAGCAAGGGTCTCTATTTATAGCAAATGATTGGGTAGGGTTTAGGAGAAGAAAAATGGGCTTTTTGCGCCGATCCAGCTTGATAAACAAGCTGCAAGGAAAATCTGCCCGCAGCCGGGCGCTGGCCACGCCCACATGGGCGCCTTCCACACCTAGGGCAGTAGCAACACTACCTCAGGCATGAGCCACGCCCAAGGCAACCCCGGATGTGCGAAATCTCGCGTTTTTCTCCCGTTGTCAATCGTTCTTCCGTTTGGAAACTCCTAGGAACTTGAAATGAATTTTCTTCACTTTGTATTGTCTTCAAAAACCTTCTAAGAACCATTGACTTCAATCTTCATATCTTTGATCCTTCACATGATGTCTTGATTTGTCGATTTACATGATTTCTCACTACAAAACACTCAAAACACATATGGAGTTGCATGATCTAGGATGAATGTGAATTACAACAAATCGATTGAAAACAATACAATATGTTCCTCAAACCATTAACAACTCCTTTATCGCTCAACTTATTTTTCTTCAAATGCAACTTTTTGTCTTCAGATTGTCATTCCTCTCACTATCATACTTGAATAACTTACCACCTTCATGCAAATGGAACAAACTTAGAGAAGATACTATTACTTTCAACCACATACAATTCCAAGATACACGTATGTATCTCCTAAAGTCAGTGGGGCTGGTCAAGGCATTTGCCACACTCCAATCATCATGTGATTGTACCTTGCTATGAGATTAAAGCAATTCTAAACAGACATTCAAGGTATATATCATCACACACACATATAGATATCTTTTCAAGGTTATAACGTGGCTGAGGTTAAGGTGCAATATATTTGGGAAAGTAGGCTAACAAGCCCTTTGGAGTTAGAACCTAAGGATTTCCTAATTGAAATACTTTGAAGAACTTTGTCATCCAAACTTGTAACTTCATTCACAAACTTTGTCACAACCATTGTTATGAGGTACTAGCTTTCATTTTAGAGCCAATTCAATGAATTTTTGGCACTAGTAGAACTACTTATTTTTTTTGAAGGGACCATATTTTGTTTGTCTCTTGATTTTCTATTTTTTTTTTGTAGACCATCATTTTGATGTTTTATCTACATTTTTCTTTTTCATTTTTTTTCTTTGGTTCCATGTGACTAAGTTGAGCTTGGGAACCCCAATCCTCTAGGTTCCATGTTTATATCCTTTAAATAAACCACACTTCTTTCTTCTTCTTAATCCTCTCTTTGTATGTTCTCCAGATATACCTTTAATTTTTGCCCATTAACCTTAAAGGTGCTATCACTTTCTGGGTTCTCTAACTCTACTGCTCCATTAGGGAATGCTTCTACAACCTTAAATGGTCCTATCCATTTTGATCTTAATTTTCCTGGAAACAACCGTAATCGAGAGTTGAATAACAACACCTTTTGAGTTGCATGAAACTGCTTCCTAACTAGCTGTTGGTCATGATACTTCTTTGTATTTTCCTTGAATATAGCTGTATTTTCATAGGCGTTCCACCTTATTTCTTCTAATTCATGTAATTGCAGAAGCCTATTTTTCCCTGCTGCATCTGCATCAAAATTCAATAATTTGGTATCCCAAAAAGCCTTATGTTCATGCTCTACAGGTAAATGACAAGCTTTTCCATAAACTAATTGATAAGGAGATAATTTTAAATGAGTTTTGAAAGAGGTCATGTATGCCCATAAGGCATCATCCAATTTTGTAGACCAATCCTTCCTAGAGTTATTTACTGTTTTATCTAGAATCTGCTTGATCGGCCTATTAGAGACTTCAACCTTTCCACTTGTTTGCGGGTGATAAGTTGTTGCCACCTTATGCTTCACATTGTATTTAGCCAACAGTTTAACCAATACTTTGTTGCAAAAATGTGTACCTCCATCATTGATAAGAATCCTTGGAACTCCAAACCTGGAAAAAATATTCTTTTTCGAAAAATCAGTTATAGTTTTAGTGTGACTATAGGGTGAAGCTTCTGCTTCAACCCATTTAGTGACATAATCAACACATACTAAAATATATTGATTATTATGAGAATTTGGAAATGGACCCATAAAATCTATTCCCCAACAATCGAATGGCTCCGCTTCTAGGATTCCATTCAGAGGCATCTCATTTCTTTTTATGATTCCTCCTATTCTTTGACATTCATTGCATCTTAATACAAAGTCCTAACAATCCTTGAATATTGTTGGCCAAAAGAAACCACTTTAGAAAATTTTAGCAGTTGTCTTATCTCTACTATGATGTCCTCCATATAGCGAACTATCCCTTGCCTCTTTTTCTCCCACACATCTTTGCAAGAGTCCATCATTTCCGATTTGAAGAGATAGGGATCATCCCAAATGTATTTGTTGGCATCTTTGTAAAATTTTTGTGTTTGCTGCCAAGTTAGGTCATCTGATAATCTTTTGCTTGCTTTGAAATTTGTCATATTTGCGAACCATGGTCTTTGTGAAACTATGAACAGGTGTTCGTTTGGAAGTTCTTTGTTGGTTACCAATTGATTCTATAACCTGGAAAGATGATCAGCAACAACATTTTCTACCACTTTCTTGGCTTTTATTTCTAATTCAAATTCCTACAACAAAAGAGCAGCATGGTCAGTATAACAATCACTTTCGATCCTACTAAGTAAGAACAAAATTTATCTAACGCAAATACTACTGCTAGCAACTCCTTTTTTGTTGTTGCATAATTAACCTGATTTTCATTCAAGACTTTGCTGGCATAGTAAATTGCATGAAAGAATTTATTCTTTCTTTGCCCTAAAACAGCTCCTATTGCATAATCACTAGCATAACACATAATTTCAAAAGGCAAATCCCTATCTGGTGCTATTATAACAGGGGCGGCAATTAACATTTCCTACAATGTTTGAAAAGCTTTCAAACAATTGTCGTCAAAATTAAATTCCTTTTTTTAACAAGAAAATTACAAAGGGGTTTAGAAATTTTGGAAAAATCCTTAATAAAGCGACGGTAAAACCCGTCATGGCCAGGGAAACTTCTAATACCTTTAACATTAGATGGAGGTGGCAATTTTTCTATGACTTCTAGTTTGGCTTGATCTACCTCAATCCCTTTAGAGGAGATTTTGTGTCCAAGGACAATCTCCTCAGTTACCATAAAATGACATTTTTCCCAATTTAAAACTAAATTAGACTCTATGCATCTTTTTAAAACAGTGAAATTCTGGCAAGTCCTGATGCTGAACGTAAAACAGAGTAAAACAGAGGAACAATAACAGACAGAAAATAAAAGGCACAGGATATTTGTTAACCCAGTTCGGTGACAAACACACCTACGTCTGGAGGCTACCAAGCCAGGAAGGAAATCCACTATGATAGTCCTAGTTCTAAGTTCTCAGCAAACTCCCAGTTTACAACTTATCACCTAGCAACTACCCGTATTGACTTCAACCTAGGAACTCCTAGACCTGAGATCCCATCTCACTTCCCCTCAAACAATCACTGCCCCAGTGATCTTAAACTCTAAAAACAATCAAAGACGGAGACACACTCCAAAACACACAAGCGTCACTCTTGCTTAAAAGCTTATGAGTGATTCACAAATACAACTCTACTAAACACAGTCCTAAGCTTGCATCAAGGTGACACAAGAAAGGCTCACAATTAACTGACTCAAAATCTAAGTATACTCTTTCATTGATAGCTTTGGTTAAGTTGATTTTCTTCAATAGCAGCGCCCTCTATTTATAACCTTCAACAACAACAAATATTTGAACCAAATATTCTTCAAATTTTCCAAAATTCTTCTTTAGAAAAATATTCCACAATATTCTTCAGAAATATATTTTCCAAAGATCTCTTTGAAAATATATTCACAAATAAAACAATCCAATCTTCAAAAGATATCTCACGAAAATAACCTTCCTTCTAGAAACACACGCAGCTTGGAGAATTCTTCAATCAAATCTTCAAAAGATCACATGAGAAAATAAACAGCTCCAAGGCACAAAAAACAGGAGCACAGTAAACCAGCTTCTGAAGGTACTTCTAAAGAAGTGCTTCTGAAGGTCTGCGTCTGAAGGTTCAGTGTCTGAAGGTCAGCGTCTGAACAGTGCTTCTAAAGATCAGCGTCTGAACAGTGCTTCTGAAGGTTCAGCTTCTGAACAGTGCTTCTGAAGGTTTCTTCTGAACAGTGCTTCTGAACAGTGCTTCTGACGTTCAGCTTCTGAAGTTTAGCTTCTGAGGTCCAGCTTCTGAAGACGCACATCTTGCTCGTATATTTGATTTTAGCAAACATGAAGCCAACAACCAAATATCCAACAATCTCCCCCTTTGGCAAATTTTTGGCTAAAATTAATCTGAGAACAAAGGCAAGATCTTCACTCATCAAAGTACGCAACCATGAAGAACATAACATAAACGTAGTAACCCAAAAAGCAACAGAGTCATCATCGGCACAAACAAAACATTTACAAAACATACACTCAGGAACAAAACATACGCACTCCCCCTGAAACAAACTCCCCCTGAAACACATCAGCTTCTGACAGGAACAAAACAATTCTGACACACTTTTCTCCCCCTTTTAGCCAAACAATTTTCAAAACAAAGTGTTCAAACATGAAACAAAAGATGACAAAGCATCAGAAGCTGCTTTGTCATCAGACTCTGCTATAACTCCTCAACAAGACAGATGCCCAGTTTGCTCCTCAAACTTTTAAATTGCTTGGCATCTAAGGCTTTTGTAAATATATCAGCAAGTTGTTCCTCTGTGGCAATATGTTCAAGCTGCACAACCTTCTCCTCTACAAGATCTCTGATGAAATGATGACGTATATCAATATGCTTAGTCCTGCTATGTTGTATGGGATTTTTTGAAATATTGATAGCACTTAGATTGTCACAATACAATGTTAGAACATCCTGTTTAATATTATACTCCTTCAGCATTTGCTTCATCCACACCAATTGAGAACAACTGCTACCAGCTGCTATATACTCAGCTTCAGTTGTAGACAAGGACACACAATTCTGCTTCTTGCTGAACCAAGAAATCAGATTGTTTCCCAGAAAGAAGCATCCACTAGATGTACTTTTTCTATCATCTGCACTACCTGCCCAATTAGCATCACAATACCCAACTAACATAGAACTTCCACTATGAGAATACATAATTCCAAGTCACTGGTACTATTGACATTTCCATAGTCACTGGTACTATTGACATACTTCAAAATTCTCTTCACTTGAGTCAAATGACTCATTTTTGGCTCAGCTTGGTATCTAGCACAGACTCCAACAACAAAGGTTATGTTAGGTCTGCTTGCAGTAAGATACAACAGACTTCCAATCATGGTCCTATACAGACTTTGATCAACAGCAACACCTTGTTCATCTTTGGTCAATTTCAAGTGAGTGGCTGCTGGTGTTCTTTTATGGCTTGCATTTTCCATCCCAAACTTCTTGATTATATTCTTGGCATATTTGCTCTGTGAAATGAATATTGTGTCTTCCATCTGCTTGACTTAAAGACCAAGAAAATAAGTTATTTCCCCCACAAGATTCATCTCAAACTCAGACTGCATCTGCTGAACAAAAACTTGAACCATCTGGTCTGACATTCCACCAAAGACAATGTCATCAACATATATTTGTGCTATCATTAGTCTTCCATTTCTTCTTTCACAAACAGAGTCTTGTCAGTTCCTCCTTTTCTGTAACCTTGAGTAACCAGAAACTGTGTGAGCCTCTCATGCCGTGCTCTAGGTGCCTGTTTTAACCCATACAGGGCTTTCTTCAACTTGTAGACATGGTTAGGAAACATAGGATCTATAAATCCCTTTGGCTGTTTAACATAAACCTCTTCATGTAAATACCTATTTAGAAAGGCACTCTTCACATCCATTTGGAACAGTTTGAACTTGAAGATACATGTTACTGCTAACAGTAATCTTATGGACTCCAATCTGGCCACAGGTGCAAAGGATTCATCAAAATCAAGTCCCTCAACCTGAGTATACCCTTGAGCAACTAGCGTTGCCTTGTTTCTGGTCACAGTTCCATGTTCATCTGATTTATTTTTGTAGATCCATGTAGTTCCAATGACATTTATGCCTTCAGGTCTTGGAACTAAGTCCCACACTTAACTTCTTTTGAATTGATTCAGTTCCTCTTGCATAGCATCAATCCAGAATTCATCAGTAAGTGCTTCTTTAATATTTTTGGGTTCAAATTTGGATACAAAACACGAATTAGTAATTACTTCATTAGATCTCCTGGTTCTGACTCCTTGATCAAGGTTCCCAATGATTAGTTCTTTGGGATGGTTCTTCTGAACTCTGATTGAAGGTCCTTTACTTGTTGATACATGATCTAGATCATGTTATCCTTCTTCAGACTCAACTTCATTTTCCTCAACAGGTGTATCTGGCTGTTCTTCTGTTGTTTCAATATTTGGTTCCACATCAGACGCTCTTTCAGCAGGTGAATCATCTATCACAACATTGATAGATTCCATAACTACCTTGATTCTGGAGTTAAAAACTCTATATGCTCTGCTGTTTGTTGAGTATCCAAGAAAAATCCCTTCATCACTCTTGCGATCCATTTTCCTTCTGTTTTCTCTATCTGCCAAAATGTAGCACATGCATCCAAATACATGAAAGTATTTGACAGTAGGCTTTCTTCCTTTCCATAACTCATACAGGGTAGTTGTAGTGCCTGTCTTCAGAGTGACCCTATTGTGGACATAACAAGCCGTGTTCATTGCTTTAGCCCAAAAGTGATAGGGCAAATGTTTAGCATGAAGCATAACTCTGGCTGACTCCTTCAAGGTCCTGTTCTTCCTTTCAACAACACCATTTTGCTGGGCTGTTATGGGAGCTGAAAATTCATGCTTGATTCCTTCAGAGGAACAGAATTCAGTGAACTTACTATTTTCAAATTCCTTCCCATGGTCACTTCTGATCCTAACAATAACACTATCCTTTTCTCTTTGTAATTGAGTGCAAAGATCTTTAAACACATCAAAGGTATCTGATTTTTCTCTAATGAAATTTACCCAAGTAAATCTAGAGAAATCATCAACAACCACAAAAACATACCTCTTTCCACCAATGCTCTCAACTTGAATAGGTCCCATTAAATCCATGTGTAGCAGTTCAAGAACCTTTGTTGTTACCTGATGCTCCAACCTTGGATGAGACATTCGCGTTTGTTTGCCAATCTGACATTCACCACAAATGTTGTCTTCATGAATATTAAGTTGGGTAGTCCTCTAATAGCTTCCACAGACATGACTTTCTTCATACCCCTCAGGTTTAAATGCCCAAGTTTCTGTTGCCACATACTGACTTCTTCTTCTGTACTTCTGAGACATGTGGATAGGCTTGCTTCTTCTTGAGGCATCTATAACAATTGTTTTTTGATCTATTGCCCCTCATTAACACATCACTTTTCTCATTAGTTACCAGACATTCAGTCTTGTTGAAGTTCACATCCATCCCTTGATCACACAGTTGGCTTATGCTAATCACATCCATCCCTTGATCACACAGTCCACAAGGACTTTGGAAGTTCGGAGTCGCTACGCATACTCCTAACCATGTCCATCAATAGTATGTCTACCATAATATTCTTCATCTCTATCGGTTCTCATGATCTTAATTTTCTTTTCGCATTGCTTTCTACTTCAAAGGTATCCCATGCTTCGTACTTGTTATGAAGCAATTAGATATGCATATATTGTGAGTAGTCATCAATGAAATAGATGAAGTATTTTGGACCTGGTATGTCCATGTATGGACAACATATATCCGAATGTATGATTTCTAATATTTTAGAACTCCTCTTTGCACTTTCTTATACTTGTTAGTCTGCTTTCCCTTAATGCAGTTTACACAAGTCTCAAAATCAGTGAAATCTAAAGTATCAAGTACTCCATCATTCACTAGTCTTTTGATTATCTGAATGGAGATATGTCATAATCTCCGGTGCCACAAAGTAGAGGATTCCTCATTTATAACACAACATTTTAGTTCTAGCGTGAACATGCATAACATTATTAGTGGCATTATTTTGCAAATTAATTGAGAAAAGACCATCATATAATACACCATTTCCAACAAAATTAGATTTATAAAACAAATTGAAAGACGTTTCAAAAAAATTAAAGGAGTATCCCATAGGTACAAGTTATGAAATAGAAATAAAATTTCTAGAAAAACTTGAAACATAAAATGTCTTTTTCAAATTTAAAACAAAGCCACTACTTAAAACTAAATTGCATGTTCCAACAGTCTTCACATGAGAACGCATCTTGATTCATGAATAGATGCCTTGCTCACATGGAAGTGGTTTCCTTAGGCTTGTTATACCCTACAAGGTATTCGAAACATGGATTGTAGAACCAAAATCAATCCACCATGTATTATAAATAACATCAACTATATTAGACTCAAACTCATAACAAACAAATGAGATTGGTTTACCTTTATTTTCAAACCATTTCTGAAATTCAAAACAATCCTTCTTCATGTGTCCATTCCTATTACAAAATGAACACTTGGACTTTTCTTGGCTTGGTTCGAAGTCATGTCCTTTCCCACAATTGTCATTAGAGTATACCCATTCATTTCTACCGCTAACCTTTCTTCTTCTTGAACACACATGGTCAAGAGTTCACTAATTGACCATTTTTCTTTGTGTTTTGTAAGAAATTTTTAGTGGTTCATACAGAGGTGGAAGGGTGTTCAGAATATAATGTACAATGAATGATTCAGACATGTCAACCTCAAGTGTCTTTAGTTGTGCTGCAATGTCCCTCATTCGCATCTTAATAATATACAACCATGCCCCCAATTTTAGTCCACTTTGCTTACGTGGCAAGCTCTCAACACCCTAATGCCACATCATCATTAAAAACAATTTTTATTTTTGCCATCTTAAGCATTCACACAATACATATAATAAAATATCATTATCACATATTTTCCTTCTTCAATTCAAAATTCAAATTTCAAATTTTTTTAAATCCTTCTTTCCCTCCTACTTTTTCTCTTATCCCAACAAACATAACTTCTATATCCTTTCTCTCTCATTCATTGCAAACTTATTTTTTCCTTTTCCTCACTTTCTCTCTCTCTCTCTCTCTCTCTCTCTCACCAACTCAACACCACTCTCTCTAACGTAGACATTTTCATCCCTTCATGAAACCCATTTTTGCTCTACCTTCTTTCTTCATTTCCGATCAAATCTGTCCTCCTCATTCAAAAATAAAACCACTATCGTCTTCCTCTAATCATACTCTACAAAACCCACTCATTTTTACTTGATCGGAGCAACAACACCGTCGACCACCGTACCGGAATTCGCCGCCGCCGTGCCGGAGTTACAGTCAAAACCTTCTTTTATTTTCATTCAGATTTCCTCAAAGGTTATTAGTTAATTTCGTTTATCTCTATTTCATTTTCAACCACTTGCAATATTAATATATGTTTCTGTTTTGGATTTTTGTGCAGCAATAAATGGATAAAAATATCAGGAATTTGAGAAATTGCAATAGGTTGTGCTCCATATCTCTCTTTTCCTCTCATGAACAACTTGAATTTTGTTGGAGTTTTTCAATTTTATTTTTTTTCTTTAAACCCTAATATCAATTTTTCTTTACCAATCTCATTTTTTATTTTATTTTTTGGTTTTGAGTTATTAGTTTTCATTATACATTATTGACTTTATTTCATGTTGCTGGTGTTCTGCAAGTTCACAATTTATTTTGGTTTTCAGGTCGTTGTTGTTGTTGAGGTTGCTTAGACAATTTCAATGGTAAAATTTTCTACCCACTTTTATTACTTAGACTTATTCTTCAAATCTTTGTGAAGTTGCAGTATTTTAATCAAAACATATATAACTAATAAATTTGCCACTCTAATAATCTTTGTTTAACATTGATTTATCCCACTGACTTCACTCTTATTGTTATTATCATGTAAAGGTTTCTATTTGCACTTGATTATTTCCCACTGCTTTCTTTTTGTTTCACCATATTTCTTCCTTTGAAGCTTGATTTGGATGTCAATCAAGTTAAAAAAAACAATGAGGATGAAGAGCTAATATAAAAAAAAATAAGAGAAGCAATTTCTACCAAATATTTTTCCTTTGAAAGATGAAAACATACTTTTGGCATGGTTAATGATTTGAGGTTGTAATATGGGATTGGTTCATGACTAACGTATGGTAATTGTTGAAAACAGGACGAATAGAGTGATAAGCTACAAAATAGGATTATGAATATATTTTACTATAATTCTTTTAATAATTTTAAAAAGAACTTGCAATCATATTTGACATTGTAGGATATAGTTTATTCGAAAATAAGAGAAGCCACAAACACTTAATAAGTTGCTAATTTCAAATCAGTTGTATTAGAAAAGGCTAGCTTTTGTTGCTATCGATGGTGATTTAAAAAGATATGATCACTTTATTTAAAGCAAACTATTTATGTTTTTTTTTTGAATGTACAGGCATGTTCCTTTACTGTATGTTTGTTGAAAAATGGGAATGATTTTAAGTTGTTATGTTTTGCTTGGTTATGAGCTTTTTAAAATTTATTTGGATTTTTCAAATCAAATTGTTTAAGTAATCTTGGTTCTGTTTAATAATCTTTGTTTTTTTTTTCATGTTGGTTCAGCCCTCACCAATCCATATGATTCATTTTTCATAAGGACTGTTTGGATGGTTATGAGGTATTGTTGCTAAAAACTCAATTTGGATTTATTTTTCAGTTTATATTATTATTTGCCAATTATTGTTGACATACATACACATACAGTGCTTACATCGAATATACCTTAATTGAAACATGTTTATATTGATCCTTTTAAACAAGAAAAATGGTTTATGAATTGGCTTATAAGAAAATCAGCATGAAGTTGGAATGGACAAGAGTTTTTCAAGGACCTTATTGTTTTGACTATGTTACCCAAGATAAGTAACACATTATTGTGTTTGTGTCTATTAATTGATTGATTGACTTTCTTTTGTGAATTTTCCCTGGAATTATTTATTTTGTTTTTTATGTGGATTGTTAATCTCTTTGTTTTGAGTGTTTTGGTATTAACTATAACTTTAATTTTTTGGGTTAACATGCAGTCATGGCAGGAATTATTCAACGAACTCAAGTAAACTGATTTTGAATGTGTACTCTTTCTTAGATGTATAGTGTAATGAAAATTTAGATTCTTTAGAATGATTGAAAATTAGCTTCTGCTCTATTGGTTACCACTGTGTCACTACTCCAAAGTAAAATTAGTACTTATTAGTAGTTAATATTCAATTAATTATTTACCATTCTGCCACTTGGTTTCTCTGAATGAAATTACATTCCTGCCACTAACACCCATTCAAATTTCTAAATTTCCCCCCACTATCATTTTGAAATTCAAACATATATCTACTAAAGGACATGTTGATACTCACACACAATGTTGACATCTCACATGCCAGACAAAAAGCAAATGAGCCAAACAAAACAAATTTTGATTTTCTCGCATCAAAATCATCCATGATAAAGAAACATTTGTGTTACACACATGCACATTGTACTGCTCTGTTAAATAATAAAACTCCAGCTTGAAGAGAAATTACTATAATTTTTTCAATGCATATAGAAGATAGGTAGATATTAGAAGTGATTCTCACAAAAAATAGTTAAATTTTTTTTTTCTTATCATTGTTGAGGTATAGGTTCTGTTTTAGTTATTTATAACCTTTATTCTTTGGTTGTGTACTATTTGGAGCGGATGATCTTTACTTTATTAACTCTCATGAATTGATTACACTTATGAATAGTATCCACGTTATCCTAAAATTTGAAGGAAATATTCATTGGAGTCTCTATCCAATTTTTTATACCCTAATTGAGTCTCTTTACAGTTTATGCAATTTGAGTCTCTATCCAATTTTTTATACCTATAATTGACAAAATAAGTATTAGAACTCTTGCTTCAAGGTTCAGTTTTTAGCTCAATTTGTTCAATCTTGCAATATTGTTTTCTTTAAAAATGTTACTTGAGTTACGTAGTATACTAAGATTATATTTACCGGTGCAACTAACAAGAGTGTCCTTTTTACTCTTTGAATTTGACAATGATTGAGATGATTTTACTTCTACTTTAGAGGTTTCTTTTTTTTTGTACAAATTGTACTATGTGCTGATTCTATAAATGAAAAGATTTTAAATAATGTTAAAAAAAGTCAAGGCTTCACTCATTGATGTGTTCATGATCATTTCATTTTACTCATTTCAAAGTGTTTGCTGGCTTATTTTGGTGTTGATTGTTACATACACTCATTAACTTTGAATTTAATCTCTATTGTCTATATATTAATTTTGTCTTAAACAAAAGTTTCATGAAGTCTTAATTATGATATTGACTAGAGATTGTTAGTGAGTAACTTTTCATCAAGGAGTTACTGCTATTATTAGTAATTTTCATGGGGATTCTCATCAACACTGTCTATATAATATTTTCAGGTTAATTATGACATGATTGATGCACTAGCTGAGTTACCGGGGATTCTCATCAACACTGTCCACTGCAAAGCAACTTTAGGAGAAGGTATTTTTATTCTCATCAACTTTCTGTCATGGTTTGTTTCTCTTGAGTGATAAATGGAAAAAAAAATTATTAAATTTGTGTTTCCATTTTTGTTCATTATAGAAAATAATGACTCTTCTTATTGTGCCATGAATTGGTGTGAAAAAAGGATGAACTTGCTGATATTGCATGTAGGTTCATGTAAGCGACAAATTTTGTATTTTTTTTTACTATTGCAAATGGCTGAATAGTATATACATAAAACATGGAAATTAGAATAGGTAACTAAATACATTGTCAAAATGGGAAGATTAAAATAATGTACAATGTTTTTATCTCTTGGGCCACATCACACGCTACTCTTTTGCATTGATTAGGTATTATCTCATCCTTATTTAATTATTATTCATATTATTTATATTTACACTAATTACTTTACCTGTATTTCCTTCATTTAAGGAGAATAGGAAGATGAAAAAAAATGTGTGACCAGTGAGACAAAGATGAAGAAAATGTGAAGACAAGTATATGGACGGTTGAAGTCTGTGAGATAATGAAATTTTTTGAAGTATAGGTTTCATCTATGTTAGAACTTATAAAGTGTGATCGGAGATAAAGATCAAGTATATTTAGTTCATAAGGCAATCAAAATTTAGTCACCCTTATTTAGAAGAATTTGTTTTAGCTATTAACTATTGTTATTAACATTTTTTTTTGGTAAAGATATTGTTATTAATATTTATATTCAAATATAATGGATACTTTTTAATAATATATCCAATAAATTTTATTTACAAATAATCTAAATTTATATGCATAAATATTTTTCTTTTATCAATATATTTATGCAAGTTTATTTGCCCGATACAGAATAACTTTAAACCGTAAACATGGAATTTTAAAAGATATTTGATTTAAGTTCAAAGTTTTATATTTCTCAAAAACACAGGAGACTATAACTATTTGATTTAAGTTCAAAGTTTTATATTTTTCAAACACAGGAGGCTATAGGTATTTTTTTATTTAAGTAGAAAGCTTTGTATTTCCCAAACACCTAACTATAGGCTATATGTATTCTATTTATGTGTCTATTTATAAGTTTATATGTATTATATGATTTATGTTTACTAAGTTTTATATTTTTGAAACACGGGAGGCTATAGGTATTTGATTTAACTGGAAAGCTTGAATTTCTCAAACACCTATAGACTATAGGTATTTTAATTATGTGTCTATTATTATAAGTTTTATATTTATTATATGATTTATGTTTACTCTTAATTTGTTTTTATGACTTATAACTCATGTGGTGATTTGATAATTATTTGTCAATGTTGTGTAATGAAATTAAAGTTGATTAAATAGTATCTTGATGATAGACATTTTGATTTGTAACAAGATATTTATATTTAAATTATTCATAAATTACATTATATGTTAAGTATTTTGTATTATTTTATAAGAATAAACATCTACAAAGTTTTATATTTCTCAAACATGGGAGACTATAAGTTTCTGATTTAAGTTCAACGTTTTATATTTTTCAAACATGGGAGGCTAATGGTAGACTTTTTGATTTGTAACAAGATATTTATATTGAAATTATTCATAAATTACATTTAATTAGGTATTTTGTATTATTTTTTAGAATAAACATTTGCAACATTGCATAAATTGCTCAGCTAACTCGTGCGTCCGCACGGGTCTCTGACTAGTGTGCTTACACACACCTTTCATATGGATGAGCTTAATGGTTGAAAACTCCATAATTAGGGTGCTTACAAGTGCCTTATTAGATGGTACAAAATGTTCATCAATGGCCTTAAGTAATGCTCAAACATTATTATGTTGATCAAAACAACCATGAATACTAGTCGGGATGTTGGTCGTTACGAACTTCACACTGAGACGATTGGATCGTCCCCACATTTCATAACGATCATCATCATTCGGAAGGCTAGTTTCAGTAATAGAAGGTGGTTCGTTTTACTGAATAGCATAATTAATATCCATTAACCCTAAATAAAGAAGAATTATCTCCTTCCACACCTTATAGTTTTCACGATTCAGTTCGGGAATTTCACACTTAAAATCAGAAAAATTCATAGCTGCAAAATTAAGCACACATGCTTACAATTAAAATTAAGACTACAAAACAAATATCATATTTTACCAACGTAAATCATGTTTCAAACTATGAACCCAATGACATAAAACTTACATGCAGGCAAAATTCTTATTCAATTAAATTCGTATATCTGAATGAGAAAACTATCAATTTATGTTCCTTTTCTTAATTCCCGAGGAAGATTAGAAAATATAAATTGATACTTCATCCTAATTGATTATACATAAACATAATAAAAATTCTTGTAGGATGAGATTTACTATGTTCAATACAATCAATTACTATCAATGTCATAAACATGATCTTAAACATTTAATATACAATATTTTATAAGTAAAGATGCTGAGGCTACTCTTTAATTAATTAAATGAAAAATGCTAAAGAGTGCCTTAGGACATTGATTAAGAGAATAAAAATAGAAATATTGTATTGAAAAATGGTGAAAAGTGATAAATTTGACTTTTTAAAAGTTAAAATGTTGTTGAGTTCAATGCAAATTTACTACTTTAGGGTCTTGTTAACGAGTGCTCCCGGGACACTATTTAAGCATTCTAAAATAATCAATTATTCTTTAATGAAGTCAAATATTTTGATTTTCAATGCATTGATTACACACATTTTCATAAATATTTACTACTTATAGTCTTTAACTAGTGCTCCGAGACACTCGTTAACTTTTCTCTTAAAATTATATAGATCATTTATTCTCAACTACTTAATTGCATAAAACACTCTAGGCAATTAACTTCAGCGTGTTACAACTATTCTTGCATGATCAAAACAATAATATCATACAATAATATCAAACAAACAATATGCATTTCAACAAAACAATAATATAGTGCAATGCATCAATAGTAATTTGTTGTTGTACATGCTACTGTATATATGATATAATACCCATAAACTGAATGTAAACCATAATGAAATTATGCCTTCAATCATGCATTAATTGGCTTATTGACCTACACTCAAAACAACAATAAATACAAACATAGTATATTTAAATTAGCAAATGAGTGCTTCAGTTTAGCGGTTAAGTGAGGGAATTTATGCTTGAGCTCGCAAAATCGCGTTAATTTTTTTATAAACATGATCTTCAACCATCAGTTCGACTCGGTCGACCCGGATTCGAAAAATCGCAACTTTATGCGATTTTAATGGTGTAAATCCTCCATTGCTCTTGCCTGAAGATGTTTTTGACTCTTCTAAATCTTCTATTGATGGTGTAAGTTTTTTGTATAGAGATGTTAAGCTTAAGGAACCAAAACCTATGAACTCCAAGGGAAAGAATAAAAGACCACTTTTTGCTTAACGAGTAATTACCATAATAGGTCCTTAATGATAAGTACCACTTATTTAAATAAATAAATAATAATGGGAAAATACAACACCCACTGCCTCCTCTAAAGACCTCAGATCCTTCCACCACCTTGACGCGCACCTAGGCAAGTAACTTCTCCCACTTCCACCAAATTCCCAATACGATCTCATATTTCTTTTTTAGCACTTTTTTCACAAAGGGTTATCATATTGGATCAACCCCCACCTCTATTTGGCTAAAATACTCAAATTCACTACCTTCATGTCTTTCACTCCTACCCCCTTACTTTTTGAAAGGCAAATTTTCCTCCAACTCACCAATAATTTTTCTAGGCTTAAATATGTCATTAGTCCCTGCACTTTCACCAGATTTTGATATTGGTCCCTGCACTTTTTTTTGTTTGGCATTGATCCCTACACTTTGTAAATTTTTTGGCTTTAGTTCTTCTGTTAAGTCTAAGTAAAAAAAACTAACAGTGTGCCACATGGACCAATCATTCCTCGCCACGTGGCACACTAAAAGACAAAAAAAGTCCAGCTTAAAACTGTAGATAAAAAAATAGTTTAAAATAGCCGTCCATTTAGAACTGTAGAAAAAGAACTCTTTGTAAAAAAAATTCAATGTTGTAGATTTGAGAAATAGCTTAAAATATTAAATACTTAGGTATATAAACAAAGGATAATTACGGGAGGCTAATTATATAATAAATCTTTTTTAATTATGTATCAACGTAGCTTAAAAAACTCATAATACAAATATCTTTATTATATTAAATCAACGTCTGTTCCTGCTAAGAGAACAATGGTACCAACCCCCTGAGCAGTCGATGAACTCAAGAGCTTGGTTCTAGGTTTTTCTGTATAATGAATGTCCTCTCCTCTGAGGGAAGTGGTTCCGGCCCCTTTTATACATCCCCTGACCTAAGGAAGTGGGGCGATCTTTTCGGGATTCCCAAGCCACCTGGTGCTGTGACTTGGTCTTCCTCCCTGGGGATTTCGGCCCATGATGGGAACGTGGGGGGAGACTTAGCAAACGGGTCAAAATAGGACCGTTAGTTCGGGTTTCTACGTGGGCAGCCCGCCCCGGATGTGCTATCGGGGCCCTTCATCTATCCGAAATGTTACAGCGGGGCTTTGACCACGCCCATGTGGCGAGCACATGGGGAGCGGGATCCAGCTTGTCGGGGAAGGTTGCCGCGTGTCCTGAGAGGAATAAGATGATGGTACACAGCCCCCCAAGCACGAGGCTCAAAGAGGCGAAGTGATTGATGTAATGTCGCCACACCGATGTCGCCAAGAAGTTAGCGGTACACAAAAGCATTCAACTTCGCTTACTTCTATTTCGCCTTTTATTCGACTTGAACTCTTAATCTTAGTCCAACATTGTTCCTTCTAATGATAATGCTTTTGAGTGAGCAATTCATGGGCTATTTAAGCCGAATGGCGATCTCAGTGAAATGCTTTTTACACATCTACTTTTATCGCGAAATTTAGCAGGCGAGAGCTTAGGTGAAGTGTCTTCACTCCGAGCACTGTTTCAATCCCGAACGCCCGATGGCGTGATTTTGCGCTACCTCGACAGGCCACTTTGGAAAACCTGTATCGTGTCTATGCCACCTAGGGCGCGATATTTGAACTTAATCAAGGAACTCAGTGGAATCTTAACCAAGCTATTTTTAAAGACCTAAAGTCATTTTACGGTGGTAGGGCATCGCCTTTTAGTGATAGGTCTTATCGCCACAGGGGTCTTATCGCCTTAAGTTGTAGGTCTTAGCGCCACAGGGGTCTTATTGCCTTAAGTTGTAGGTCTTATCGCCACAGGGGTCTTATCGCCTTAAGTTTTAGGTCAGGGGTCTTATCGCCTTAAGTTGTAGGTCTTATCGCCACAGGGGTCTTATCGCCTTAAGTTGTAGGTCTTATCGCCACAGGGGTCTTATCGCCTTAAGAGCATGCAATCAAAATAAGGTAAATATGCATATATTAGACCTGAGGCGCCTCGTTAAAAACCCCTGCTCTTGCAGAGGAAAAGAGTGCAGCTTCAGAACTTTATTGAAAATGAAACTGATGTCTTTACATAATAGTCAAGCGGGAAAAGACGCTCAAACTTTTAAACGTAAACAAAGTACATCAACTCTAATACTGTCGCAAATGAACGACGTTCCAATTATATCATGTGTAGAGGGTGTACCACAATAACATAGACACCAAGTAAATCTAACCGTTAAGATCCTGAAATAAACTTTAATAGTTAACATCATCGAATTTAATGTGAGAACTAATTTATAACGCAGATATAGAAAAGCTTAATTAACACCAAACATTCTACTAATAAATAAAATGATCGTGTGCTTAAAGCCCACATTATTGACCAAATCAACATCTCTTATGTACTGAGTGTGCTCCCCAATTTTAGCTTCACGCTACAACTTATCTTTAACTATTTATTGATGTTTATCAGTCAATTGGTGGCTCCTACATACTAGGGGCGAATAGTTTGTTTTTTTAGCAAACTGTTGGCAAGGTGGGTGGTTTTATCGTTACTAATAAAATGAGTAAGAATAGGGGAATACAATTCTCATTCAATAGCCTTCTAACTGACACACATTTAATATGGGTCGTTTTTATTTTATATTTCATCTAATGACTTGGTCCTTTAGGCTCACTAGCATGATTTACCGTGTTGGCGTGTACATAGAAACTACTCCTAAATAACAGGAGAACTTATAGAGGTGTGAGCTAACTCGTCCCAGTAGTTACCGAAACTATAGGTGTCGAGAGGAATTGACTCTTTATAAAATTTGACCACTTAATATACAAACATTTCCTATAAAAATAACACCGACACTTGAATGACTAATTTATTAGATTTACCCTTAAATCATATATACTTGAATGGCTGATATTTGGTTTAATCCGTGCATTAATAATTCATTGTTGATGTATTGGTTAATATGCATATTGTAAAGATGACTAAATTAATGTTCCTCAAATTATGGCATCGTGATAAAAACTTTCTCCACAATATCAATGTTCCTCAAATTATAACCATAAATTGATAAATAAATTACCCTGCAAATAGAAGCCACGTAACCCAAACTCCTATGTTCCTCTACTCCTAAATAATAGGATCACTAACAAAGCACTCGGTGCACAATCTCAAGTTGGTGATTTTAGTGGGATCATAGGCGGTGTTTACACTTACAAGAGGCATGGATATAACTAATAATTAAAGTAATATTATGGAGAAAAGTAATTCTTTGTCATTTAATGAATCTGTATCACTACCTCTACTATGTCTTTTATGATCCTTGCAAATACAACTTAAAATCATTTGTACTTCAATACAACATGTAAACAACAGTGTAATAATAACATTTACGAAAAATCAACAAGAACGTACTGAATAGTAGAGCAATATAACGAAAACACCTGAGATGACTCCGGAGAGAATTGTTTAAGAAGACCGAACGGTTGCCGTTGAGAAACCATGGCTGACATGCTTTCTGATGATCTTTCAGGCAAAATTTGGGATGAATCTTGAGGCCTGGGTCAGTTTTACCGGGCCCCACGGTGGGCGCCAACTGTTCCTGCTAAGAGAACAATGGCACCAACCCCCTGAGCAGTCGATGAACTCAAGAGCTTGGTTCTAGGTTTTTCTGTATAATGAATGTCCTCTCCTCTGAGGGAAGTGGTTCCGGCCCCTTTTATACATCCCCTGACCTAAGGGAAGTAGGGCGATCTTTTCGGGATTCCCAAGCCACCTGGTCCTGTGACTTGGTCTTCCTCCCCGGGGATTTCGGCCCACGATGGGAACGTGGGGGGAGACTTAGCAAACGGGTCAAAATAGGACCGTTAGTTCGGGTTTCTACGTGGGCAGCCCGCCCCGTATGTGCTATCGGGGCCCTTCATCTATCCGAAATGTTACAGCGGGGCTTTGACCACGCCCACGTGGCGAGCACATGGGGAATAGGATCCAGCTTGTTGGGGAAGGCTGCCGCGTGTCCTGAGAGGAATAAGATGACGGTACAACGTCCAATATTTTTTTTTTTTAATTTTGAACCTAAAAGTATAATATAATTTATATAATCAGATAAGTTCTAAATATACATATTTAAGTAAAAGAATAAACATCACATTAAGACCAATATTGAATTTTCCTCACATAAATGTATATATTTTTTACAATGTGCAGGACCAATGCCAAACAAAAAATATTGAAAGTTTTTTTTTTTTAAAAAAAGGTTCAGGACCAATACTAAAGTCCAAGGACTAATATATAAAAATATTGAAAGTGCAAGAACTAATGATATTTTTAAGTAAAAAAATAATAAATAAAATAATAATTAAAAAGTTGGATTTTTTTGTCTTTTAGTGTGCCACGTGACATAAAATGATTGGTCCACGTGACACAGCGTTAATTTTGTTTTTTTTGTTTTTAACTTGAACTTAATAGAAGCAAAGCCAAAAATTGAGTAAATGGTCACTTTGGTCTCTGACTCTGCACTTCGCTGTCAGTCCATGAATGTACAGTTCCGTTATCAGTTTGGTCCCTGTCATTAAAAATATCTGTTAACTGATGAGGTGGCATGTATGAGAAGTGAAAGTAGAAAATAGTCATTTTGGTCCCTGAACCGAAAATCAATATCTTTCGAAAACAGGAAATTGATTTTAAACAAAAGAGGGAATTAGATGATATTTAGGGATTTGGAGATTAAATTCGGGATTTAGGGATTTGAGATTCAATTTGAGGATATTGATTTTCGGTTCAGGGACCAAAGTGACCGTTTTCTACTTTCACTTTAGTCCTTGTGACACCTCATGCACGCCACCTCACAGTTAACAAAAGTTTTTAACGCCAGGGACTAAATTGATAACGGAACTGTACATTCAAGGACTACTTTGTATTTAATGCTGAGTCAGAGACCAAAGTTTATTCGCTCCAAAAATTTTACAAAGTGTGCCAAACAAAAAAAATGCAGGGGGATCAATGTCAAAATCAGATGAAAATACTGGACCAATTACATATTTAAACCATTTTTTTTACCACCCCTTTCTCCTCTCCAAATCAATCACTCACTCACCGAACATCAAAACCCCAAAACCCTTCTCCTCCATCACTCACTCACTCACTCACCGATTTGTTTTTGCTCTCTCACAATCGGTAGGTCATGTTTGTTTTCCCTTATAAATTTGTCTGCTTATGGCTTTTGTGTTTTGCATGTAGCTTCTGCTTATTGCTTCTAATTGTTCTGCTTATGCTTATAGCTTTTCGATTTATGGGTCTCTTTGTTAATTTTCATGTCTGTTCACTTTCTTATTGCTTATAGCTTCTGCTTATATATTTTGTTTTTTGCTTATAGTTTATAGCTTTTGTGTTTTTTGCTTATAGATCTTCCTTATTGCTTATGCTTATGGGGTTTGCTTATAGCTTCTAATTGTTTATAACTGCTACTTATAGATTCAACTTATAGCTTCTGCTTGTAGATTTTGTTTTTTGCTTATAGTTTATAACTTTTTTTTGCTTATAACTTCTTGTAGATCTTCCTTATTACTTATGCTTATGGGGCTTGCTTATAGATTCTGCTTATAGCTTCTACTTATAAAGCATCAGTTGATTGATCGATTGGAACTAAAGACAAGGAGCATCCGTCGTGGCCGCCACTGTTGTCTCTGTTTGTCCTTCAAGAACGGTAAGAAATCGTTCCTATTTCATAGAGTTTTAAGGCTCTATATGTTTTACCAACTTGTCTCTGTTCCTCTGTTGGTCTTTGTGTATTCAATAGTTGGTTCTGTGTTCATTGGTTAAGTTAAATAGTTGTTTTTGTGTTTTGTGGTCATAAGTAGTTGAATTGTTCATTGTGGTTATAAGTACTAATATATTCTGGCCAAGATTGATACACATATTGGGGACCCCCACTAAATCTAGAATGAAGATGAGTATTAATAGATAATATGCAATCTGTTATCCAACTTTCCAATTTCTTATGCCATTTGTTATAAGGTTAAGCTTCTAAATTCTAATATAATTTTCCTTTGGACATGGGATATGCTAGTTTTGGATGTTTATATCCCACCGTGATACTGTCACATGTTCTACTTTTTTGGTTAATTAGGCGTGAGAGACTATTAGTTTTATTGGTTTAATTTTAAAAATCATGGTGGATGTGCTTTTGGAGCCTCTAATGCGCAAACAAACAGGCACATCGTAATTTGAAAGAGCACAATTAGCTCTTTTCCTTACAATTTAGTAATCAGACTTAGTAATTTGGATCAATGAAATTTTAACTTACTAGAGCTCTTTATAACTTTTCATTACAAGATCTCTTTACTGTACAATTATAATTCAATACAAGTCACAACTGATCAATGTATCAGTTCTCTCCAAGTGTTTTTCCCAATTTTCTTCATCCTCCTTATATTAGTAATCTAGCTTAACTCTGATGCCTTAAACTTCAATTGCCTTCCTTTATGCAAAGAGCCACTTCTTTCAAATTAAATAAAAACTGCTTGGCTATATAATATATCCATCACTTTTAATGTCTGATCTGAATCTGATGCCTCAAACACCACATGCAATGTCTCAAACTCATTATCATCACTTGCAACGTCACAAATTCATTGTCATTACTTGCAATGTCACAGATACATTAAACACCACTAAATCTAGATATGTTGAGATATAAAATAGAAGAAAGTGACATTAATATGGTGAGTTTGATATGGAAATAGTTATACCGTTTGATGCAAACAACAAGCCATTTCGATGAGTATTTTTCTCATTTAAAAAGAGACAAAATTAATGGTTGAGATTTTAATAATTTAGGTATTTTAAACAATATAAATTTAATGTAGACTCATTGTTCTTGGACAATGAATTGGTGTTAATTGGACAAATAAACTGCTAGTTAAAGTTCCATTCATCATAAGTTTTTTTACTCGTGACCAAAAACTTAGATAGTTATGAACTGAAATACTTAATTATTGCCTACCTAATTTGAAGATAAATGGATTTAAAAAAATACGATATTCTGTTATCTTTTAGTTAGGGGAATTTCTTTGCAAAATCTTGAGCTGAATGGATGCTTCTCCCCCCCTGCTATGTTCACATTTAGAATCAGAGATAGAATCAGAATCGTACCTCCTTAGTTATTGCAATTGAACATGATATATATGTATTCAGTATTCTGTTATAGTTTATATAAAAACAGAATACTGTTTTCAACTTATTTCCATTCATAAGATGATGGCATTTTGTACGAGTAAATGGCTTCAAGTAATGGTGGAAGTATTATTGCAATAGGGACATTTGTGCCATGGCAATTGAATCTTGTTAAATTGGTAAACGTTGGCTCTAGATTAACTTACTCTCGTTGTTAATAACATTTTTTTACAGGTGAATGGCTTTAAGTAATGGTGGACGTGGTTCAAGAGGAAACAATAAACGTTGGCTCCAGATTAACTTACTCTCGTTGTTAATAACATTTTTTTTACAGATGAATGGCTGTAAGTAATGGTGGACGTGGTTCAAGAGGAACAATAACGGTAAACGCGGTGTGACCCGCATGCGAAAATTTCACAAAGCTAAAAGCCGTGGAGTTAAGATTGAGGTAACTAGTTGGTATTACTGTTTTGGTCTTTGATCCTGCCAAAACATAAATTGCTTCTCTCTTCACATGTTTTTCTGAAGTTCATATGATTTGACACTCATCCAAAATGGTCTTGATAAGACTTGCTGTCATGTTAGTATGAATTGATAATCATTATTGAAATCTGGATTCACAAATTAGATAATCATTATTTTTTAATGCATTGCTGAATTCATTTTGTATTGCTGAATTGATAATCTTTATTTTTTAATGCATTGCTGAATACATTTTGTATATCATGCAATCTTACTTCAGGTTCGTTGGAATGCTGGAGGTCAATCAGTTGGGAAAGAAACAAAGGTTTTGTCAGTTACATTGGAGATATCGTTCGTCGGATGGTTCCAATTAGTCTGGAAAATTGGAGAGATCCTGAAATGAAACCTTCAAAAAAAAAGTTTTGGATGAGATACGGGTAAAACACAAACTCAAACTAGTGGAAAATATTTCATTATGGTTATCTATTTATATTTCGTAATGATCCCCGTCGTCTTGTAGAAAGTTTACATATTTGGCAATGAGAATGAGAATCATGTAAAAATGGAAGCTGGAAGGTTGTTTAGAGCATTCAAAACCACATTGACAAGACTCTATATGAGAGAATACTAATCGTGATGTTGTTGACAAACCTCCGGAGGATAAGTATCCCCACATAGAACAAGAGCATTGGGATGCCTTTGTAGCTCAACATTTGACTCCTGAATTTCAGGTAATGCCTTTGTAGCTCTTCCTTTCTGGTCCTGAATTCATGACATTCATTTTCTCTATTCATTTTTATCTTCATATTTCTTTTATCAAGGTTTAAATATATGACTGGTCCTTGCAAATATCTCGCATTTGGCTTTTGGTCCTTGTAAATTTTTTTTTTGAAATACGTCCTTGTAAAAAATTGTTTTTAAAAATGGTCCCGGTACCCATTTAAGCCTTATGTGGCAGTTTGGCGCCGACGTGGCAGGCACTGTCTGTGCAGCTTTTGCCACATGGCGCTGACATGTCATTTCCATTAATTAAAAAATAAAAAATAATTTAAAAAATATGGAAATTAATTTTCAAAAATATAAAAAAACGAAAAAAATTGAAAATTTTAATTTTAATTTTAATTTTTGAAATTTTTTCAGATTATATATTTTTCGAAATTATATTTTTATTTTAAAAAATTTATAGTCTGATATTTTTTTTAAAAAATGTTCAGATTAAATAATTCTAGGAAATTTATTTTCTTATGTTTTTCGGATTTTTAATTTTGAAAAAAAATTCAAAATTTTTAAACTGTTTAAAAATTTTAAAAAAGCTTTTTAATTTCGAAAAAAGAAATCTGAAGATATATTCTAAATTTTATATTTTTATTTTCTAATATTGCGATTTTTTTTAATTCTGAAAATTATTGTCCAAACTTTTTAAATTGTTTTTTTAATTTTTTAAAAAAATTATAAAAAATCTTTTTAATTTCGAAAGAAAATTCTGAAGATAAATTTCCAGATTTTTTTTATTTTTAAAAAATATTATCTAACTTTTTGTTTTTTTTTAATTTATGAAAATTAATTTTCGGAATTTTTTTTTTAATTTCAAACAAAAATTTGATTTTTTTTTTAATTTTGATTTTTTTTTTCTAATTTTGGAAATCTAGTTTTTTGTTTTCTTTTTAATTTTGAAAATTAATTCCCTGAATTTTTTTAGAACAAAAATCTGATTTTTTTTATTTTGAAAATTAATTTCCAGATTTTTTAACTTTTTTTAAAATTTTTAAATTAATTAAAATGCCGTGTGCGGCAAAAATTACACAGTCAACAAGTGCCACATTAGCGCTAGACTGCCGCGTAGCTCTTTAAATGGGCCTAGGGACCCTTTTAAAAACAATATTTTGCAAAGACGTATTTCAAATGTTTTTTTTACAAGGACCAAAAACCAAATGCGAGATATTTGGAGAGACCAGTCATATATTTAATCCTTTTATCAACCTAATAAAATTTTAATTCATGAAGAAAGGGAGTAAAGAAAAATTAAATCCCAAACATCCATATATCACGTATGGGGTTAGCTCGTCTTAGAAGAAAATATGGTTAGTATGTGTAAAGTTGTAGGGCTCCAATTCTGACTATTCTGTTTTGTCTATATACCGACTTCTCTGTGCTGCCTTCTCTGTTCTGACTTCTCTATTCTGTTATGCCTATTCTCTCCCAAAAAAAAAAAAGTAGAGGCGGGAAAAGAAAAGATACAACGTGCGTCTGTGTGAACTGCTCCCCATGCTGGTAAGGATGGAGTGATTGATAACGAGGAAGTTCATAAAGTTGCGGATAAATGTGTAAGTCAAATACAGTTTTTTTTGCATTCATATCAAATTATTTTGTTAATTATGATGAAAGTTCATAAACATGAGAGGAAATCTTTACGCAATATAGCTTTTTTTTTGGATTCATATCAAATATAGTTTTTTTTTTGCTTGTCAATGTCACAGAAGGCGTTAACGCAATCTTTACCGGAACATGAGAGGAAAAGAAGTAAAGACGTTCTTCAAAGGGCTCTAGATCTTCCTGACTACTCTGGTCGTGTTAGGGGTTATGGTTTTGCACTATGTCCTAGAGACATATTTCCACGTCAATCTATCCCCGATGATGAAGTGAATGAAATGTTTGGTAAAATGAGTTAGAGAATGGAGTTACTAGAGAGAATGAAGATATTGAGAAAGTTGTAGAAAGAGAGAGAGGCAACAACCAAAAAATGTCAGAGAAAATCAAAATGTTGTTTTTCGTTTCAAGGTACTTGTATGACAAGTTCATCAAGCCTCATGGGTTGGTAAATAAGTTCTCATTCTTATCCTCACATATATCTGTAGAGGATAAACAATGACAACTTATATCAAACATACTATTGATACATGGGTTCATGAATAAGCTGATTTTTGCACCGGTCAATTTAGGGTGAGTTTTCTTTTCAAAACATTATTTAAGATGATAACATTTGCAAAGGTGATTTTTTTTAATTATAATTGCAATATGTAAATGATGGGTGCATGCGAAATCATTGGGTGTTGCTTGTCATCAATCCTGGAGCTGAGATAATATATTATATGGATTCGTTGCCAGGGGACATCAAGAGCGTTGATATGTAAAAATAAAGTTCATAATGAAAGTTCATGAAGTGAGTATTGATTCTTTTGACAACAATATTTTCTTTTTACATATCCACACTCTTGATGTCCTAGCAACGAATCCATATAATATATTATCTCAGCTCCAGGATTGATGACAAGCAACACCCAATGATTTCGCCTCCACCCATCATTTACATATTGCAAATATAATTAAAAAACCACATTTGCAAATGTTGTCATCGTAAATAATGTTTTGAAAAGAAAACTCACCATAAATTAACTGGTGCAAAAATCAGCTTATTCTTGAACTCATGTATCAATAGTATGTCTGATAAAAGTTGTCCTTGTCCTCTGCAGATATATGTGGGGACAAGAATGAGAACAAATTAGATTATTTGTTATATCTGTTGCCATCTTTGATGAAATATCGTTATTTGAATGTAAATGTGTATTTATGATTTTTACTAATTTTCAGTCATTGGATGTTAATGTGTTAGAATTTTGTAGTAATACATGTAAGTCATATTAACTATGTATTGTTTGTTGTTATCTAATTTGTGTTACACTATAGAAAAACAAGATTCAGTATTAGCCATAACTCTTACTAAAACCCAAAAAGTGGACGCTAACAACAATTTAGCGCGAGTTTTGTGGCTCAGGCTAAGTGTCCTAAATCTAATAAGTTTCATCGGCTTTTTGATGTCCAAAGTGAAGATGGTATATATGTTTTGTAGGTTTATGTTTTGATGATGTCTATTAGGAAGTGTAGTTGATGTTGTTTTTGTTATTAGTAGTTAGTATCTTGTTAAAGCACCTAGCAGTTGTGTCTTTTGATGTCTATGATTCCTATAAGCCTAGCATGTTTTGTGTCTGAAGAAAACCTCTATTTATGGTCAACATGTTTCTCACTGACTTGATTCGATTCAGAGTTACTTGAATCGTATCATTCAGACTCCTTTGTTTTTGGTCAAAACATGCCTCTCTGACTTGATTCGATTCATGAACCCTTGAATCGTATCACTGCTTCTCTTTGACCTTGGTCTTAGGCTTAGTGATTCGATTCACATGATGTGTGAATCATATCAACCTTCATTCTGGACAATATGATTCGATTCAAATATAGTCTGAATCGTATCAATCTTCATACAGTTCTTGCTTGTCTTTTTGCTGTCTGATTCAAATCACACATTAAGTGAGTCGATTCAGCACGTTTTTGGCCAAAATATTGCACTTGCCACCCTTTTCTATATATACTCATATCCTCCTAACCTCGTTTTCACTGAATCATTTGCATCTATTATCTCTAGAGTCTCCAAACCTCATTGTTCATGTGTTCTTGAGATTAAACACTATTATAAGAATCATTATGTTTCATTGAGTCATAGATTGTTATAGTGCTATAGGGATTGTAAGTTGATTGTTTTCAAGGATATTGGTTGGGAATCAGGGATTCAAAGTGAATTGAATAATCTCATTCCACCTCCAAGGGTATTGGGGTTCATTCTAAGGTTCTTGTGTTCAAGGGGATTCATTCACCGGACGGAGCAAAAATGAGTTCGAGTGAAGAGCTTCAAGGATTGCACGAGTGTTTGAGGATTCGAAGACAACAAGAAGCACTAATTTCAAAGGGTATTTGAAGATTGGGGTAGTGGTTGCATAAGGAATTCTTGTAATCACAATGTATTCAACATTCATAATCTAGTGGAGGTCCTTGGTGGAGGCATTTTTCACCACGAAGAGTGGACGTACCCCGAAGCGAGGACTAAAGGGGGATCTACTATAAAAATTGTGGTGTCTTCTCTCTCCCTTAATCTTTTACTTTGTTGGATTTCATATATAAATTGTGATAATTGAGTTTAATTGATATGAATGTGATTGAACTTGTTCTTGTAAGTTTTGGCTTGATTCGTTGAATCAACCCTTTTTCAAAATCTAATTGATCACATTTGATTTTCAATCAAGTCTCAATTATCAAGTTTATATTCTTGTGTTTTTCATTAGTAGTAGCTTGTTTTATTGTTGTTAGATTTGGTTTGAGGTTTGTCTAGCTTTGTAATTTGTAGTTTGTATATTAATATTAGATTGTATTAAGATTATCATAATTGAATCTCTCAATTCAATTGTAAATCTTTGTGTGCATTGTCTTAATCTTTTTGTTGATTGTTTTACGCTTCAAACAAGAATCCAATAGTTAATCGTTTTTCAAACGCTTTCGCCAAGTTTTCTAAAACCTTTTTAAAATCGCTACTCACCCCCCTCTATTGCATATTACATTGCCGTATAAACCAACACAAAGATATATAGAGTCGGCTCAATTGACATCACACCAGCGTAAATAGTCAAACTTTGGATAGTTGACGCTTTGTTAAGTGTTGGCTGAGGCTCATGGTCAATCTAATACTCCCTCCAGCCTTATATATAAGAAAAATTTCAAAAAAAAATTTAGTCCTATTTATAAGAAAATATCACAACTTTTTAGGTGTAATTATTGCTTAAAACTTAAAAGGTTTTTCTACCCCTTATTTAATGTTTGTCTTTTTAATATTAGTGGGTGTATTTAATGTTTCACAATTTTTTATGAGGGTATATTTGTAAAAAATATTCAAAAAGTTACACTAATTAATAACTGCATTGGTTTTATATTTTTTTGTTTTTCTTCTTATAACAAGGACCGAAGGGAGTAATGTCAGCCGACTGATGCAAAAGTCAATTCTTTTTTGTCAATCTTGGAAACTAGAGTCGTCTGGTCGATTTTAATTGTATTTTTTTTAGCTAAATAAATGTAGATTCATAATGTTTCACTATATGTTGTTTTTTTGAAGGAGTGTTTCTCTATATGTTGTGTTTTAAAATATTTTGCATTATAGAAATATTTAGAATGTAGAAATAGATTTCAAGTTTAACGTTAATAATTTTGGAAAAAGAATTTAGAAAAATCAATTTTCAAATTGTAGAAACCGATGTTAGAATGATCTTTAAGAATCATAGAAAACTAGTATGATACCCGTGCCAAGCACGGACAATTAACATGTTTATTAAATTTTATTTTAAAAAATACTATTTTAAATTGAATTCAAAATTAATTTACAAAAAAAAAAAATACATCTGACGTCAAGTTGGTGAATATTTAAGTTATTTGAGATATAAGTCAGCATAAATTTAAAATAAGTTTAGTATAAATTATAAAGATTTTTTTAAGAAAAGTATATGTTGTAATATTGTGTAGTTTTTATAAAAATATATATTATATTGTTGTATTAAGATATTTGGTTTCATAAATATATATATATATATATATATATATATATATATATATATATATGTAGTTTACAACTCTATTTTATTTCAAATAAATGTTTTTATCCTAACAAATAAATTGTTTTAGAGGGTGGGATAGTTCAACTTGTTTCAATTTCATCTCGATTTTCAGTTGTTGGTTGTGCATGAGAGATCCCTCGTGGCTTTTGTGGGTTATTGTTCATCTAGTTTTTTACTTAGCTTCTCTGCTCTCTTTTTGTTACTCATATATATATATATATATTTATGTTACTAATATTTGGAGCGGATTTCCATTGAATTCCGACGAAGTTAACACCAAATCAGCAAATTATATATATTTGGATAGTTGTGTTAAGCACGTGTGATATTTTTTTTTTTATATTTTTGACAATTTTAGCAAAAACATAAATAAATTGTTTTTATTTCAATCTAATATCACTCTGTAATACGTCGTAGTAAGTAGATCATTTTCATAGTCGACCTCCACACATAAAACCAAAATTGATTATACGTAACTCAAGTATTTTTTTTGAGAGAGTCTTAATTTTTGAGTTTGTAAGCTTTGTGCTTTGTTCTGTACACCACTCATCTGTTAGAGTTGGTTTAGGTTTATTGAGTTGTAATTCACTTAAAGCTTTTAAGCAAAAGTGACTTTGTTGTTTTGAAGTGTGTCTTCATCATAGTTGATTGTTTTAGAGTTTACAATCACTGGGGCAGTGATTGCTTGCGTAGGAAGTAAGAGGGGCTCTTATATCTAGGAGTTCCTAGGTAGAAATTTCACGGGTAATGATTAAGTGAGAAGGCTGTGGGAAACAGGGGCTGTTTACACAGTAGTTCGAATTGATACTATTTTAGTGAATTTCCTTCCTGGCTTGGTAGCCTCCAGATGTAGGTGTGTTTGTCACCGAACTGGGTTAACAAATCAACTGTGTTCTTTACTTTCTGTCTTTATTTTTCCTACTTCTGAACCTCTGTTAAACATACTCTATTCAGCTCTGTTTTACGGTTCAGACTCAGTCTTGCCAGAATTTCAATACGCGTTGTCGTCGACTAGTTAGGGCGGAGCGCGAGTAACCTGTAAGATTTCTCGAGCCCTTAAGGATTCTCCAGTGGGAGTGGAAGCAATGTTTATGGTTGTGTTAAGTAGTGCACCAGGATGTCAGAAAGAAAGAAGCAGAAACTAGAAGTGATACCTCCTACTTGTGTTTGAATAATGGAGGTAGTTGTAGTAGTCCTTACTTTCATTTGAGAATACACAATATCAGATACCTTTCGGTGTAGGAATGATTTTATATGAAGAATGGTATGATTATATATGTAAGACGCCATCATACGAGGCAAAAGACAAAGATAAGAAATTCTTGGAATTAGTTGTAGTGCAATAGACCTCTCGAAGAGTGGGAGTATTTGAGGAAGATAAGATCGATCCGATGTCCTCAGGGTAAGATTATGCGGACAATGAAGGAAACTTTTAAAATTCATTAAAAGTATCCAAGGCTTAATAACCTTAAGTTGGATTTGCAAGAAGTGTGTGAACAAGGGATATAGTCAAGTGGGTTGGATATATTGGTTCAGACAATCATACACCCAACTATGTAAGAATTACGTAATGTACATCAAGCCTTTCAGTTAAGGAAGAGATTGTCGAATATTTTCGACTTATAAAGTTGGAAACCAAGGCTATGGAACAATTTTAACCAACCAGCTTTAATCGATATGTATGGGTGATCTACATGTCAGACCCTAGAGTAGCCATGGAATCCCGTTAAACAAGTTGAATGGAAGAATTGGCCAGTAGAGACAGAGGTATGGAGAATTTATTCGTACATGATCTTATGTGAGTTCTAAATTTCGAGGACGAAATTTTTTTAAGGGGGTAGAGTGTAGCACCCCGCTAAATTCTCAATAGACTGCGGTATTAGTTGAACGTATCAGAGTAGGAATATTTATGCAGGGTTAATTTTGTAACAGAGAATGTTTAACTGTGCAGCGTTAGTGACGAAGAACGAACGAGAGAATACAAGAATTTCAAGTTTTAAGAAAAGAAAGGGCAAAATGGTAATATAAGCTCGAGGTTATAAAAGGGGTAGAACCCTTGTTTCTCTCATTTCTGCACTCATTTTCTCTCTCTAAAATTCATACTCTTCTCCTTCTCTCTACACTCTCTCACTCGCTTCTCACCCCCTTTCTCCCTCAATCTCCATTTTCACACCAAACCTCAATCAATTCAACATGCAATCACTCAAGCATGATCATTGCATCACTTAATCTCATTCAACAAGCCTATTTTTCCCCATTTTCCCTTCTTGGCTGAACCCCTCTCTCAAACCCTAACCCTAACTTCTTCAAAAATCATCAATTCAAGCTTGTATGTTAAAAATTCCACCTCCAATCATCTAATTGAACTGATTGGAAGCTTCAATTTAAAGTGGGTAAAAGAACTTGAGCTTGGAGCAAGAGATTTAGCTTGGAATTGGGGAAAGCCTTGAAGCCTCATCATTTCATCAATTCCTCCTACTTTCAGCATTAGAGGTGAGTTCCTTTAGTTTTAGAACCCACCTTGGGTAAGTTTTGAGTGAGATAATCTCCCATAAGTGATTTTGAGAATTATAGCTCAAATCCCTTTTGCCTTATGATGTATGTTTCAATCTTTATTAATCCTTGATTCTAATCATTTGTTGAGTTTTAATCAAACCATTGGTACCTATAGGAAGCTATTGGACACTTGGGTATTAAGCTTTTTATCAAAAATCTCGTTTTCAGCAGTTCTGGGTTCTGCTACGGTCGCTGCGCAAAGTCTAGCTCGCTCAGCGAATGAGCAGGATGATTGCTACTGCCAGAATTCACTCAGACTTCGCTTAGATTTCGCTTAACGAGGCTTCAAACCCAAATCTGGGCAGATGCTCGCTAAGCGAAGTTCTTGGTAGCCAAGCGAAGTCACCCAGATGCTCACTAAGCGAAGTTGTCCATAAACTTTTTCTTAAACATACCTGTACAGTACCGATGGGCTATGTCATATCTTTTGAGAACACTGTTTAAAGTATAGTCAAGGGTTAACACAAGTTGAATGTATGCATCGTTTACAGGCAACATGAAAGTTTATCCATATGTATGTGATGTGATTAAGGGTTTAGAAGTTTAAACAAGTTTAGACAACATAACATAATTTACAAGAATTAGTGGTATAGTAATTTCCAAGTTATAAGTAGGTGTTAAAGACGGGATCACTACGCCTTAGACCTCAGGATTTTAACAATTATCAGAATACCCTAAGTCGTGCTTTCTGTTGTTCACATCAGTGGGACACGAAAGGTTCACACATCAGATTAGAAATCTTAACTAAGTATACTTTTACATATCAGAACGTGCCTCGACTGTTCACGTCAGTGGGACATTGAGGGTACACGTAGCAGTTCAGATAATTAATATTAAAATGGCTTAAATGCAGTTTTACCCCCCCTATTTTGACTCAAACTGGATTTTACCCCCCCTATTTTAAAACTCGGATTTTTAGCCCCCCTATTTTATATTTTTCAGGATTTTACCCTCCAACCACATTTTAACACATATTTGTTAGCAGTGACTGCATTTAAGCCTAAAGAAAAAAAACTTTGTTTGAAACTTCAAAATTGAATTTATTACTTTGAGTAGTTGTTAAAATGCTGCTACTGCTTACAAATGTCAATGTTTCCAATAAGTTCCCCTGCTTGCTTGTTCACATATGAACTAAAAAAAATGATCTTAGTAAATGCTTTAACTTTATTTACATACATTAACGAGTTACAAAGATTTTTGAACATAATAACTCAAATGACATAGCTTAAAGAATGATGGCAAACGAAAGATGGTTAAAAAAAATGCACACATATGTTACAAGTAATAAACTACTAAAGGTTGTATTCCTCTTAATTCTTATGACTTTGTACGGACAGTGCATTCCAGAGGGAGACCCTGAGGGAATCGTTTAAGGTCATTGCAGTAATTGTAAATCATGTAATTCTTCTGCACCCATTTGAGCCTTTTTTGATTTGTAGAATCTAGCTGTTGATACAACCAAGCATTGTCAGAAGAAGAGTTGGATTTGCAAGAAGAAATTCCATTGGACAAAACACAACCATTGGCTTTGAAGTTCCTAAAAGAAGCAGTAAATGGAGCTTGACTCCAATCTGTTTTCACAAGTCCACCTCTTGTTGCCCAATCATCAGCATTCCATAGACTTGAATATAATTTCATTGGCTGCTTCTTTGGATATGGAACACCTTCACTCTCCAAGTTCTTGAATTCCCTAATTGGCCTGCCATCAATAGAAAATCTAAAAAACAAAGACAAATCACATAAGTCAAGTTGATCAAGAGGATTATGAGATGATGTAAATTTGTATTTTGGCAGAGATAATGCAATTTTAAAAGTTCTTTTGTAATTTTATATGATAAATTCAGAGAATTTAGAATACCACCTAAAAAATAAAATTCTTATGTCCAATTGGTCCATATAATTTATTCATATTGTTGTACACAATAATAAAAACGGTACAATAAATAAGCTCTATCTTAATATTGATGTGCTATTTGATTCCATTATCCAAACAAAGAATTTGAAAATAAAACATTTTGAAATTTAGAAACTTACACAACATGTGCAGGATTCCAGAGAAAAGAATAGGTGTGAAAATCTGTAGTTGGGTCAAACCATAAATAGAATTGTTGCTCTCTGTCCCCTTTGCCTTGGGTGTACACATTGGTATGAACTATGTAAGGATCACCACTCAAATTTCCCAAGAATTCAAAGTCTATCTCATCCCACAATGACCCTTCTGAACGTAACTGCAATGCATGATGCAGAAATTCAAATATTAATTATGATTAAATTTCATAACAAACATTAGACATATTAATAAGGATTAAATTAATTAAACTCACATAATAAGCAGTGACCGTGCCAGCTGAATTTCCAAGAACAAGTTTAATGTGCTGATGTATTTAAATGTGGTAGGGGGGTAAAATCCTGAAAAATATAAAATAGGGGGGCTAAAAATCCGAGTTTTAAAATAGGGGGGGGGGGTAAAATCCAGTTTGAGTCAAAATAGGGGGGGTAAAACTGCATTTAAGCCTATTAAAATTTATCAGATAAGTCGTGTCTCCTCGTTATTCACGCCAGTGGGACGGGGCATTCCGCAAGGGTGACCAGCACGACGACAAGAGGAGTCCGGTGACTAGCCTCAGATAGGAGTTTTCACCGGTTATCAAAGGGATGTACTCCGGGGTTACTCCACTCGGATACATTCCGTAAAATGAACCAAGATAATTATTGTGTGTTACACACTAACTCTCTAACATAATAATAACAGTAAGATGATTATAAATACGATAAGACTATGTCAGAAATCAAATAGTGATCCTAGTTTCCCCTTGATCACTAAGTTATGCAGATAGCAATCTAGTTTTCCCCGATCACTCAGTAAAGCAGACAAGAACATGTATAAACCCATAACGGGTTGAGTTTAGAATATGGCAATCGTAGGTCTCCCCGAGGTTGCCAGCAGCCTAGGATAGGTGGAACTCACTGAGACATTATGTCTCATCCCAATCCCTTTGATTCAGTTTCAGCTAAGCAAGTGGTTCGTGATGAAGTTTATCAGGAAGAAGCTGAGTGGAATACAATTTCTCGTCATGTACCAGTTCAAGATTTTGTCAGTATATATATACACACACATGTACACGTTAGTGATACTTTATCAGATGTATGAGACGAGTAGATTTGTATTTCATTCGGTAGTATATTGTTAATATTGAAAAATTTAATGTATCAAGTATCAAGTTTAATACACATGCTAAATATTCTAGACAATTTAGTATGAGTGTTACATTATCTCTATACAATGCGACAAACTATTGAGTTTGTACTCTCTGATTTTTTTGATATTTTTACAAGTTTATTTATGTTTTTTGAAGGAAGGTTGTTATTATGCAAGTTTGTGAAGTGATATATTATATGCTTCTGAGTTTTGAAATAATTTTTTGCCGTAACATTATTATTATTATTATTATTATTATTATTATTATTATTATTATTATTATTATTATTATTATCATCATCATCATTATTATTATTAGCGGAAAGACAAACACTTGGTAGAAAGACGGGCACTCACGTGTCTATCTTTCATCTTTTTTATTGCGCTAATATTTGTAAATTATAAGGAGAGTTAAACATTCTCCCTTAACCCCCTTTTCTTGCTGAGACACTGACTTGAATGTCGGAGTGCCTGCATATACACCCTTCCCCCCGTTCCAAGCATTAACCTAAAGTAAGATGTTTGCATCGAACACCGTTCTATTGATCAGGTCAGATCATTTATTTATATATTTTAAAAATCTACTTACTGAATTATTTAAATATTTTTGAAAACTATTTTAATGAATTATTAATTATTTTGTAAATTTTTTGAAGGTGAGAAAAACACAAGAAGGGGGGTTGAATTGTGTTGACTTTTTATGTTTTTCTTTTTCTTGGTGTTCAAAAGTTGTTCAAAATCTGTGGTATACAGATTCTGATACAGAGTCTGAATGCAACGGATGTAGTACAAAACACAAAGATAAAGGTAAAGACAGAGAGAGAGAGAAATCAGACACAAAACAATTTTATACTGGTTCCTCCTACAAACCAGGAATAGTCCAGTCCCCTTGCACTTCCAAGGGATTTCACTATAATCACACATGATTACAAATTGCTCAAGGACAACTCCAAGAGACTTTCCCTATGCTCAAGCACACCTGCTCAAGACTTCCTGCTCTAGGACTCTTCCTAAAGACTTACTCACTTAAGCACACATGCTTAAGACTTCCTTGCTTAAGCACACGACTTAAGACTTCCTGCTCTAGGACTCTTTTAAAGACTTTCTTGCTCAAGGACTACTCCAAGAGACTTACAAGTGCTCAAGCACGCAGACAAGAGACTTTCAATGCTCTAAGGACAAACCTAAGAGACTTCTAGTTGCTCAAGGTTTCACCAAGAGACTTATACGCTTTAGCTTTGCAACTAAAGACATCTAATTTGTTCAACACCTGATTTAACAATGTTTGGTGTATATGAGCAAATGAACAGACTCTCTACAACACTAGGATTTCTAAGTTATAAACTTGAAAGCAAAAATCCTAAGTGCTTTGCGCTATTGATTTTGACAAAGTAAAGGCACTTTGAAGTAGCAGAGTCTTGTTAATCTTCTTCGTGGTCTTCAGATCCTTTTATAGGCATGGATTTGAGAGACGTTGGAGAAGAGTGCCAGCGCAAATAGAGTCGTTGAGAAGCTTTGATCAAGAACTTGGCCCTTTGCCTGATTTGGATAATCCCGTTGAAATGAACTTTGAATTCTCCTTTGCTGAAAAAGGAATTACCCGTTGCTTGCTTTGTTCTTGATGTCCTTTGTCTGATTGTGCACGTAGACAAAAGACAACAAAAGAACTACGCCTATCAGAACCTTGATAGTGACAGTTCACAGAGTTGGACAGAGCCTACGTCGATTCTAGGTCCCTCATAATTTACTCAAGTCTGAGGGTGATCCAAGTCTGCAATGTCTGCTTTTGAGTCTGATGACCATCACAAAATCTGTTGAGTTCCCTCTTCAGAATATGTGTAGTGTCCATCTTCTAAGGACGTTGACTTCTGGTTGACCTTCCTTTGGTCTTCTACCATAGTCTTCTTAGCTTCTTTTGTTCCTTCTGATGCCCTTCATATGTTATTCCTTGATAGATAGATCTTTCCATGCTTCTGCACATTGAACATATGTTAGTATTCCAATTGTTCTTCAATACTTTGTTATCATTAAAACCTTAGAGGAATTGTCTAAGACACTTCTTGTTCCAACAGTTTGTACACTAATCTACTTAATTGAGAAGAGTTAATAATCACGATTAAGTGGATGTATATGACTGTATATATCCTACATGGTGTAGATTCTGTGAGTGATAACATAAAAAATTGACTGTACAAAATTGATTGAATAGGTAGTTAATGGAATCCGAAGCTGATCAAAAGGATTTTCTTGGATGATATACAATTAATTAATCACAAATTAAGTCTCAATCACACAATTTGTCAAACTTGATGAAAGAGATTGTTACTTACCTTTCTAGAAGCTGTAGGTTTTCGATGTATACACATCTAATTAAGCTCAGCATGTTTAAGATAAATCAAAGGATAATGAGCAAGTAGGTTAGTAGGTGCCACCCGAAGATCTGTGGAGTTCTCAGCGTTACGACTGTGTGGTAATTAAAACAATTAGAGTGAAAGACGGGTCTTCATATTCTTAATTTTGTCCGTGACAGACCAACTGTAAAATATATTTTCATTAATAGTATGATGATGTAGTAGAAGATTGGGGATCTTCTTCACCAAAGAAAGAGAATCCTTATAGAGAGCTATTAGTCGATTCCTTAGTAATTTTCAACCTCTAACTTTCAAGTTCAATAACAAAATTGAATGTTTATATCATGTATTTATAAATTATTTCTAGACTTACATAAATTACTATTTTGTGGTTAGATAGTATATTGGCTAGAATTTAAATTTTAAGATGAATAAATGAAAATTCGGGGTTCGAAACCCCAACCCATACATATATAATACAATGTCCATACCAACTAAACTATGCTCACACGGACTCACGCGAACATGCTTACATAAGTTTAAAATCATTTGATTACGGTCCGTCAAAATTTAGGATGATACAATATGCACCCACGCATAACTACAGATAAATTCTGCCACAGATAGGGGAATATAGTTTAATGGATACAAATGAGTAAAATAAAGGCATGTGTAATGATAGCTATACCCGTGAATATTTGTACATGTTAGTAAATTAGTAAACTTTTTTTTAAGGAGTAAATTAGTAAACTTATCAATATACATTTACTTGAATATAAACATCACCCACATAAAAGAAATCCTGGCCTAATTTTTTAATATGGGTTTATTTTATGATAAATAATTTTGTTTCAAAATCAAAGTGTCATCTACTAATATTTATAATGAGTTATACTCATGTGTGGTTATTGAAAAAATCATATCATCTTTGCATAAATATATTTATTAACTAAATACCCGCTGACATCTCATAGTTAGCTAAATATTTGTCTAACGGATACCCCTATAAATATGAGTTAGGCACATATGTCATTTTTATCTATGGGACGGGAAGTGAATGACTATATATGTTTTTGTACTCACTGTCATCTCTAGTCAAGATTAATGTCTATAAGTGTTTTTAACATATGACGTTAATTTTGATGCATCTTAAAAACATAGGAAATTAATTTTGATTCATGTATAAAAAATTATTAAAGAGAATCATGCAGAGATTTTGTGCCCTTTGTGTGGGGAGGAACCAAAAACTATTAGCCACCTTTTTGTTACCTGCGAGGTTGCGTCTAAGGTCTAGTACTTGATTTTGCGTTGGTTAGGCCGGAAATTAGTTCTTCTGAGGGAGGTTGGATGTCCTTTTGAGTTATTTTGCGGTGTTTAGGAGAGTGAATTTAGGAGAGGTTTTTTAATTAATTTGACATTCGGTAGTTTTGTCTATTTGGTTTGCTCGAATTGATGTAGTGTTTTCTGGCAGGACATTAGCTATCGAGCATTGGGTTGATGAAATTCAGTACATTTCTTGGTACTGGTTTTTTTGGAGGCATCCTGGTCATCCCTGTTTTCACTATGAGTGGGTGGCTGAGGCAGCTCTCTTTTGGGAATGATAATGGCTATCTAGGGGCTTTACTTGAGTGCTTTTGACATTCGTAATATTGTTTCTTTCCTCTTGAGGTATTTTAAATATTTGATGTGTGTAATTTTTTTTTTAAAGAATGTAATTTAATATTTTGATGATCCACTTTATGTTTAATGTTGTTTTTAAGCGATATTTTAAACCTTTTGCAACATAAATTTTAGAATTTATTTTGATGGTCCACTTGAGATATTATATATTTTCAACCTCGTGATGCATGCTGTAATCACCAAAGTTTATGTATGATCTGCAAATAATCAATTCTATAGAGCTAACGGTCCCTCGTTGAGAATAGAGTAATAACGAACCCAACAACCTTGGAATATTTTGAAATTGAGTGTGGGGACAACAAAACTACAGGGTAAAAAATACTTTAATTTATGTAAGTGATTAGTGAATAATAATTCACTATAAAAACAAATTTTTTAAGTAGCTTAATTCACACATCTAAAAAGTGGAAAATACAAGATTTGAACCCCAATCTTTGTAAATATTGTTTTTAATAGTTATCAACTGAGCTACACTTTATGAGACAACAAAAAATCAACTTAAGTAAATAGTTTAAATTATTAATAAATATGTCATGGTAAATGTACCTCTCAAAAAATTATGGTAAATCTAATGAGTTATCTATGTATAACAAATAATGAATTTAATTCATATACATTGTAAAAAATATCCTACACTATAATTCAATCGTAATTGTATTCTTTTTTATGAGAATTTTTTTAACTAAATTGGACTCCAAAAGTTTATAATTGTCGGGACAAACTTCATATTTCAATGAGTACGTATAGAGACACTTATAAATAAAAAAAAAAAGTTCACATCAAAAACGAAAGTTGAACCCATAGTCAACTCATTACAACCTATATTAACCTTCATTGATTGTGTCAAAAAGAAAACCTTCATTGACTATCAATCATAATTATGTGATCATGATACATGTTTGACTTTAATTATAACTATTTCTAAAATTATCCATATTTTTTTTTAGGGAAAAATTATCCATATTATTAGTTGTGATTCATTAACCATATAAAAATCCCCTAAAAAAAATTAACCGTATAAAACTTTTTTTTACTGACAGTATTGTATAAAGATATTTAAACTCTTGTTAAAGTATTAGCTATTAAATTTTTCGAGAATATATAAGATACCTTATTTCACCCTTTGAAATGGGTACTCGTTTATCTTGTCCAATTGTTTAAAGCCATTGTCCCGTTGTCAGTCGTCCAGAATGGTTGGTGCAGTTCATAGAAATTTAAATTAATATATGTATACATGGGCACAATCTGAAAAATCAAAAAAGTTATAAGTATGTATGCGTATCTAACATCTGTTTGAAATTTCAACTACCACCCAATAAATGTACGTGCCAGATAGCGAAATAGTTTACTTATATATATATATATATATATATATATATATATAGGAATTGACTTGGAAAAAAAAAATCATGAATGTGTAAGTTAAAATTGTTTTCCTCAAACAAAAAAAAGTAAAAATTGCTTTGTATAAAAAATAAAAACTAATTTTCCATTATATTAAATCCATCTTAAATAATGGACATGATTTTAAATTTCTTTAAACTTTTAAAACAAAAGAACAAAAAATGTAAAGAGAAGGGTAGAGAGAGGCGGCTTCCCTAGGTCTTGTCAAGGGCAATCGCGCTGGAATTCTTTTTCGCCGGTAGAGAGGCTCATTAGGGGAAAGGGGGTCAAGCACAAGCAGGGTGCCACAAACTGGGGGGGGGGGATAAGGGCGAATGGACTGAGGTAAGATCGCGACGTCGAAAAGCGTTTGGACAAGGTGATCGAAGACATGACAAGCAGCGGGGAAATTCACGACATGGAGGTTATGGGGTTGACCAGCGATGACAGTCTAGGGCTAGGTATTTTGCAGGTTCTCGGATTCAACGATTTGAGAGTGACAGGTTTTCTCGTGGATTAATGGATCATGATCACATTTTTGAAGGTAGGGTGTAATCGCGGGTTTGACATGGCAGTAGGGATACAAAACGCGAGTTTTCTTCTAAAGGAACAAGGCTACAATACAATGTTGCTCATGTTATAGAGATAACTGATCAACTTGGAACAAAACTTAAATGGTTTCTCTCTTTTTACTTTACAAATATGCCATAACTGATTTCATATTTCTATCTTAGGAAGTGTTTTGAGGTTTGTGGTATGTTAGCTGATGTGTATCTGGCAAAAAAACATAACGTTAATGGGAAGGTTTATGGGTTTGTACAGTTTAGTAATGTTAGTGATGTTGGAAAACTAACTAAAGCTTTGAACAATGTTTGGTTTGGACAACTTCGGGTGTGGGCAAAAGTGACCCGGTTTGATAGATTTGATAGCACGATTGGTGGGCAAATGGCAAGGGGGTCTTTGGAGAGGGAGACGGTGGAGGAAGAGAAGGAGGCTGAGGGTGAAAAAAAAACGTGAGGATGGGGAAGAATGATGGGGGAGGGAGTAGTAAGAATGTCGTTAAGGAGGGGGAGGGGGTTAGGGAAGAATGTGTTAGGAATGCGGTGTTAAAAGTTGTGGAGGAGGGTGTTGACAGGGGAAGGAGAATGAAGAGGAGGGAGTGGAAAAGACGAGGGTGGATGTGGTCGTTATCAATGAGGGGAAGACGAGGGAGTTAACATGGTTGACAAGATTTTGGTTGATGATGTTTTGTTAGAGGTTAAAACTGTGGAGGAATGGGGTTTTGCTTTAGGAGATGACGTGTGCTTGTTTGATCATGAGTGTGATTCTAGTTCTTCACATTCAGAACCTGATGAGGTGCACGGGGTGGAGGAACAAGGTCGCGATATTGATGAGTTGGTTGATAAAATGATGGAAGACTTGGTGGAGTTTGAAAGGGGTAGTCAGTCTTAGAAGGATTGTTGTTAATCACATAAGAAGGAAAATATGTCTCCTTTGCAGAATGTTGATAAAGTTTTGGATTCAATTGAGTCGAGCAAGGGAGTGAAGGACACAACAACTACATTTTTTTTTTGGAGAACATAATAATGACATCGACCATCCTTGTATGCATGCTATTTCTATTGGTGACTCGGCCTTAGCAACAACTAAACCGGTTTTGAGTAATTGTGATGTGCAAGTATCTCATCCTTTGTATAATAATATTAGTGAGGCGTTGTTATCAGTAAATTTTGGTAAGGAGGTTACTTCAAGGGGTAGTGTTCATCAACAATTTGATACGATTTCTTTTCCCAAGAAAGCTCATTGTACAAGTTCTTGTACCCCCGACTGTTGTGCGTTGATGGTCGGATTTAGGCAAGTGTACCAAATCGTTTACCAAGTAATAAAGTGTAAGTAGAGTATTATATCCATATGAATTGTCGTTCCAACTAGGGAATCCGCGTTACTTATTTAGGAACAATTAAAATAAATAAAACAATTAAAGATAAAGGGTAAAGGGGTTTTACAATTTGATCTTGTTGCATTAGAGCAAGATTTACCTGTTTTGATTGCAGAATATTAGCGGCGGTTAGGATTCTTTGAATTCCCTAATTACTTAACAGTCAAGTCTTATTCACCTTTTAGCATTTTCTATCTAAGTGATGAGTTCGTGGGGTTTTACTACCTACCAGCTGTCAAGTTGGACCTGCTGATTACACGGGTATGTACGTGTGGGGTATTACTCTCTCGGGGGTATGGGTTTGTCATACCCCATTTTTGACCCGTTTTTATTTCTTTTCTCTCGTCTTTTAGGCCGAAAATTTTCGTCGTTTCAGACGAAATTTCGGCAGGGAGGTATTTTAAAATACCTCATTTTTTGTTCCGAAGGCAACCGTTTTATTTTATTATTTTATCATTTCTTTTTATTCTTATTATTTTTAGTCTTCTTTTTCTTTTTATCTTCTTTTTATTTTTATCTTAGTGTTTTCTTTTTTTCTTTTTTCATTTTTCTTTATTTTTCGTTTTACTGTTCATTTGTTTTATTTTTACTGTCAACTTTTTATTTTAGTCATTCCAGTCCATTTTGTCCAAGGCCCAGAGGGGCATTTCAGTCTTTTTTCGTTTTTACCCATTATTTTACTATAAATAGCACTGTTCACGAAAAAGTACAGGCAGTCACAGCCAATCAGTCAGTACAGTACCAAAAATAATCAAAACCAGTCCACCACCGTGAACCACCAACACAGACCCATATAGCCACCACCCACCACCACCCAAAAATTTCAAAACCCTAATTCTTTCCTCTCTTTCCCTTTTACGAAATCAGAACCATCACCATACATAACCACTGAACCACCATTCAAAACCAACATCAAAACACATTCGGATCCGAAACCAAAACCCACAAAAAATACAAATCCGAATCATCTTCCATAAATACCTAAGGTCACAAATCCGGACCATCCTTCGAAAATCCACACAACAACACCACCGAACCAGCCAAGATCAGATTTAAAGCTCGAAACCGAATCAAGAACACAAAAGGGTACGATTTTTCGAACCTAGATCTAGTTTTTTTCTTTGAGTTTTTTTCGGATTCATGTAAGGAAATGGAAAGGAAGGTGAAAACGTGAAGGATCTTGAGAGAAAGGGAGAGGGTGTAAAAGAAAATGGTGAGGACATGTGAGTGGACGTGAGAAAACAAGAAAGGAAGAATAGGAAAGTGAGAGGACGAGAGGCTACAGTAAGAAAACAAGAGAAAATTCTGAGAGAGAAGGAAAGAAGATAAGGTGAAGAAAGAGAAAGAAGGTTAAAAATGAATTAAAAAAAACCAGATTCAGCCTTATGTAGACTGCTGAACCGGTCTGGTTCTTTCGGACCGAACCAGACCGGTTCTCCTTGGACTCAGCATTTTGGACTTGGCCCATTTCTCCTCTTTCCTTTTCTTTTTCTGATTTCTACTCTTTTACTTTCTGCACTCCCCTTATTATTTCTGCACCCCCTTTCTTCCTCTCTATTCTTTTATTTTTTATTATTTCTTATCTCTTGCTTTTTTTTATTTCTTTTATTTTAAGCACTTTATTTATTGCTTTTAATTTCCAGTACTATGCATTTTTTTATTTTATTTTATTGCATCATATTTATTTTTTTGTCTTGCATTTTCCATTTTCTTTTATTTTATGCATCATATTTAATTTTATGCCTTGCATTTTTTTATTTTCTTTATTTAATTTTCCAGCACCATATTTAATATTCAGTCTTGCATTTTATTTTCCAGCTCCATATTTATTTTTTGCCTTGCATTTTTTTTTTAATTTTCTTTTATTTTACGCATCATATTTATTTTATTGTCTTGCATTTTTATTTTCTTTTAGTATCATGTTTATTTTTATTGTCTTGCATTTTTATTTTATTTTCAGCATCATATTTATTTATGCCTTGCATTTTTATTTTTTTATTTACTTTAAGCACCATATTTATTTATTGTTTTACATTTTATGCATTTTTTTATTTCTTTTAGCATATTTACTTTAATGCAATTACAATTTTTATTTTATTTTATTATTTTTGTCATTTATTTTCTTGCCATTAGAATGTATCTAGGTCCAATGTAAATAAAATATAAATGAGAATATGCACCGACACCACATTTATTTTTTATGCTTTATGTCGAGGGCGATCATGTAATTTGGACCGTATCCGAGGAAAAGGAACCTCACTTGATCCAACGTCATTTTGAGGGATCCGGCGCGTTAGATTTTCTCAGCATAATTTAGTCTCAGGACCTTAGGACCTAATCAAAATCTTTCTCAAAAAAAAGTCAAAAAAGTCAAAACTCAAAAACATTTTATAATCAAAATTTTCAAAAAAAAGTCAATCTTATCTTTCTTTTCTTAATCAAATTTTTAATCAACCTTTAATCAATCAAAACTTGCTTTCTTCAAATTAAAACCAATCAAACTCACTTTCTTTTATCCTTCTATGCCTTTACGGCCTCTCATCTTTCTTAAAACCTTTTTCAAACTTTAAAATCAATCAAAACCAATCACTCAGCTTTTTACCCCGAACTACGTGATTTTGATCCCGCTCGGGTACGTAGGCAAAAGACTTTGTCTTTCCAAATCAATAAAAAAATAACAAAAACATTTTCCTTTCTTTTAAACTCCTCGCTTTAATCTTTTTTACACTTAAGCATTTATTTTACAACAAATAATCATTTAGCATAAAGATAAAAATAAGCAAGAGGTTCCTATAGAGTACTATAGACGTTTAGGGTGCTAATACCTTCCCTTTGCGTAACCAACCCCCGGACCTTGATCTCTAAAAAATAGGGTTTTCGAACTTTCTCCCTTTCCTCGGAAAAATAAAAGATCGGTGGTGAATCTTAAAATTGCGAGTCAACGCTAATTAATAGCTTGATATCCAAAAATCACCGCGACAGAAAAATGGCGACTTCACTGGGGAGAAAAATCCTAAGTGGGTTAAACCTATCTTGCTTTTCTTTATCTTTATGCTTTGTTATTATTTGTAATTGTAAATATGTGCTTAAGTGTTTACCTTTCTACGTGAGTGGTGAGATAAGTCCTACACCCGGACTTGAGGGAAACATAAGATAGGACGGTGGTATAATCATAGTGTCTTTCCGAGAGTAAATTTCGGATGTGGCACATGTGATAACCCCACTCAACGGAGGAATCTTGGAAGTATTACTATGTTGGCATGAGTAAGTCGTGTTCGGCATTGGTATTTTCAAGTGACCTATGAAGTTGAGGACCTTTAGTTACCTTTAACCCATCTTGGCCTTTTAGGACGTAGTGCGGTGGCTAACCAAGAGTAATCTTGAATTAGTTGATACGCGATACTACACTCAAACGAGACTTTCTTACAAATATTATCGGATCGGGAGTCAATCTCGTAACCCGACGGTATTTGGAAGGGGTTGAGGACTTTGGGAACTTGGTAGAACCCGTGATACAGGTACATGTGAAACCATAGTCCTTACCAAATGGCGTGTTTACCCTTGACTCCAACATCATGGACCTTAACCTCACTATGTTTTCTCCGCTCCTTAGCATAATCATGCATACATGCATCCATGCATAAACCCTTTTCTTTTTCATCCAAAAAAAAAAACATCGAAGGACTTAAATAAGCTTTTTGTAAACATTGTAGATATGGACATTCCACGAAGAAGCACTAAGAAATATCTTTTCAAGAAACCAGACTTGTCAAAGTTAAGGGAGCTAAGGTCTTTAGTGAGTGATCCAACGAATTTTCAAGCTCATCAGGGGAAGTTGCTTAATATTCTAAGAGTAGATGTTGAGGAAGGATGCTTAGAGACTTTGGTTCAGTTCTACGACCCACTCTACCATTGCTTCACCTTTCCTGATTATCAGCTTGTCCCCACACTTGAAGAGTACTCCTACCTAGTGGGTTTACCTGTGCCAGACAAGATACCATTCCACGGTCTTGAACCTACCCCTAAACCCTCCGAAATCGCAGCCGCTCTCCATCTTGAAACCTCCATCATCAAAGCAAACCTTACCTCTAAAGGAGGCCTCCAAGGTCTTCCCACCCACTTCCTCTACCAACAAGCCTCCATATTCGCTGAAGCAGCTAGCACTTATGCCTTCCATTCCACCCTAGCCCTCCTCATATATGGCCTTGTACTCTTCCCAAATATTGACAACTTCATCGACATCCATGCCATCAAAATCTTCCTCTCCAAGAACCCTGTACCCACATTACTAGCTGATACATACCACTCCATCCATGACCGTACCCTAGCCGGCCGTGGAACTATTCTTTGCTGTGCAACACTGCTTTACAAATGGTTTATCTCCCACCTACCTCAAACTCATACCTTCAAAGCTAACCTTGAAAATCTTCCTTGGTCCCACAGAATCATGGCCCTCCATCCCTCAGATATAGTTTGGTATCAGGCAGCCTGTGACGTGGGGAAATTCATTGTCAGTTGTGGTGAATACCCCAACGTACCTCTTCTTGGTATGCGTGGCGGGATTAGCTACAACCCTTTTCTAGCCCGTCGACAGTTTGGTTACCCAGTGAGAGAAAAGCCAAACAACCTCGCCTTGACTAATGAATTCTATCTTAACCATGGGGATCCCTCGAACAAAAGAGAAAGATTCGCACAAGCTTGGAGCGCTATCCGCAGACTCAGCAGAAGTCAGTTGAGGAAGAAATCAGATTATGTGCATGAATCTTACACTCAGTGGGTTATTGATAGGACCATGAGCTTTGGCCTACCCTACCATCTACCTAGATATCTATCCTCCACCATCCCACCATCATCCTTGCCTATCCCCTTTGACACTAAGGAAGAGTTTCATGAACAATTAACCAAAGAAAGGCAAGAAAAGGAAACTTGGAAGAGAAGATACCAGGAACTTGAGCTCGAGCACGAGACCTTGAAGGGAAAGCTAGCCCAGCAGAGCCATGAGCTTCTCGTCCAGAACCAGAGGATAATCGAGAAGGATGACTTACTCCGTCGGAAAGACGCGTTACTCCGCCAGGATGCTAGAAGGAAGAGGAAGTTTATGGATTCAATCTCTAGTGCACTTTCAGATTCCGAGGATCCATCTACTCCGGGAGTTTGAGTTTGAAGTCTTAGGACCTTATGTTTAGATTTTAGCTTCCAAAATCTCTTGACTTGTAAACAAAAAAAACTCTTTGTAATATTTCAATGCTTTAGTGAGGTGTTCAGTTTATGATGTTTACAATTACTCCAACAAGTCCTTCGATAATAATTTGTTCTTTTTCTTTTTGCATAAGCATAACCATGCATCATCTTGCATTCATAGTTTCTAAATCGAGTCTCACATTTTGTTCACCAATAAAAGGTTAATCTGCCGTCGTCAAAGGAAGTGGCCCGGCGTGTTCATTGCAAACTGAATCGCATTTACAACACTATGGCTAATCGGAAAAGAATGGATCTGTTAGAGCAAGAAAACCAGAACCTCCGGGAAGAGGTGGCCAATCTCCGGGAAGGGATGGAGAAGTTGACCACGATGATGAATGCTCTGTTGGCTTCCCAAGCCCAGACATCAGCTCCTCAGCCTGCTGTCACTACTTTTGAGCAGCCGATCTTATTTGCTTCACCAACTTCTACCATACTTGCCCCACCGCCCGGTACGTCTAGAGCTTACCCATGGGGATGCCATTTCTATCAGACGAAGGTTTTCGTCCCACCTCTTTTGGAACCCCAACTCCGGCTACCCAGAAATCAGCCCCAGCCCCAACAAAGGCCTCAGCAACAGAATCGACAACAGCCTCGACAACAGAATCGGGTTCAGCGGACTTCCCCTTTTGATCCAATCCCCTTGGCATATGCAGAGTTGCTCCCCGTTTTGCTTGATAAAAATCTTGTTCAAACTAGGACACCTCCTAAGATACCTGAAAGGTTGCCACAGGGATATAAACCTGATCTCTCTTGTGCTTTCCATCAAGGGGCACCCGGTCATGACGTTGAGCATTGTTATGCCTTGAAAGCCGAAGTCCAGAAGTTGGTCCAGGCCAACATCCTATCCTTCAAAGGGTCGAATCCCGACGTGCAAGCTAATCTGCTACCTGACCACGGAACTCCATCTGTTAATTTGGTGCAAGATTGCTCAGAAACTCACCCTGGTGAAGAAGGTTGCAGTGAATTTTGTAACACATGGCAGAGGTTACTGCAATTGGATCGTTGATTGACATTCCCTCAGCTAATCATAGGTCCAAGTAATGTGTTTTGTTGTCTTGTCTTTTCAAAAAAATCCTTTCGTTCCGCCCGAGACGAAAGTGAACTTGTTTAGGGCTTTTGTTTCATGCATTCCCATCATCAAATAAGAAGTCGTTTTGTTCCTGACTATGTTTTTATTATTCTTAGCTTTTTCTGGAAAATGGTAACACAAAAAACCCGAAAATATTTCATTTTTACTTTTATTTCCAATCAATTTCAAAGTCTGCATTGTTCACTCATTTTCTAAAATCAATCATCGATCATATGTAGACTGAACATCAATGAACCCGTTGAACACTGTAACCCTATGCTCTCTCCCGACTTTGAGTTCCCTGTTTACAACGCTGAAGAGGAGGAGGATGAAGGGATTCTTCGAAAAGATCTCTCTGCTACAGAAATATGAAAAAGAACATCATTCAGCCTCATGAAGAAGCACTGAAAGTAATTAACGTGGACACTACAGTATTCCTGATCAAATCCCAGATGAATGGTGCCATCTAAGCTGCATAAAAAAAAAAACAAACAAAAAACAATAGCAAAAGCCAAAAAAATCAAATGCAAAAAAAAATCAAAAGCAAAAAATCAAACAAAAATCAAAAGAAAAAGAAAACAAAAAGAAAAAAGAAAAATATATCAAAAGATGGTGCAGAAGATGGTAACCACCTACAAGGACTTGCATGAGATGCTACCATATGCTTTACACGGATATCGTACTTCAATGCGTACCTCAACAGGGGCAACCCCCTTATCTTTAGCGTATGGCATGAAAGCAGTGTTCCCTGTGGAGGTCGGAATCTCCTCAATGAGAGTTCTAATGGAAGCCAAATTAACAGAGGCTGAATGGTGCCAAAGCAGATATGATCAGTTGAATCTAATTGAAGAGAAACGCATGAATGCCTTGTGCCACAGACAACTTTATCAACAGAGGATGAAGCAAGCTTTTGACAAGAAGGTTCGTCCTCGTGTGTTCCAAGAAGGAGATCTCGTGCTCAAGAAGGTTTTATCCTTCCAACCCGATTCCAGGGGCAAATGTACGCCTAACTATGAAGGTCCATGTGTCCTTAAGAGATCTTTCTCTAGTAGTGCAATGACTCTTACGACTATGGATGGCGATGAGCTCCCTCGTCCTGTGAACGCTGATGCAGTCAAGAAATACTTTGTCTAAAAAATAAAAGAACAGCTCGGTAAGTCGAAAACCCGAAAGGGCGGCTTAGGCAAAAAGGAGCGTCTCGGTGGATCGAAAATCCGGAAGGGCGGTCCAGGCAAAAATTAGAGACATCAAACAGAAAATAATCATCCTGATAGGTCGAAAAACCCGAAAGGGCGATCTATGCAAAAGTTAAGGATCAAAAGACAAGGTAACTGCATTGGCCTGATCTCTACTCACTTGGGGCACAATCAAATGTCAAAGAAGCTCTGAATCTAAAGCATCCAAACAGTGAAATTCAAAGTTGTCAGGGAGAATAGCGGTTATTGTGTTCAATGTACCTTCCCCTTATATTTACCATTTTCCAAACTTTGTAAGATCCGTGGAGCCATGCCATTGGCGGGTCACCACTCTTTTAAATAAATTTGAGCCTATTGCCTTTCATTTGGAATTCCCATTTATTCAGTTTAAAAAAAACTTCTTCTATTTTTTGATGGTAGTGCTTGAAACAAAATAGTTTTCAAAATCATAAATATTTTTGAAAAAAACACGAACAACAAAACACATTTTCTTTGAACTCATGAATAAGTGAAGGGTGCGTCAACAACTATCCTGAGAACGGATAAACTTTGCAGGCTGAACATGGTCAATTGCTTAAAAAAAAATATATATATACAAAAAAAGAACAAAAAGAAATATATATATGAAAAAAAAAGAAAAAAGAAAAGAAACGAACTCGGTAAGTCGAAAACCCGGAAGGGCGGCTTAGGCAAAAATGAGCGTCCTGGTGGATCGAAAACCTGAAAGGGCGATCCAGGCAAAAGTTAGGGGCAAACAAAAGAATATTTTCCCGGTGGATCGATAACCCGAAAGGGCGATCCAGGCAAGATTAGGGATTCAAAAAAAGAGACAAAATAAGCATGACCACAGAAGCACCAGTTCTTCTATCAGGTTTTTGGATTAGCACGTTCTCCCCAGGAAGCGTTCACCCCATCAGTTGCTGCCTATGTGCCCCAGTGGCACCATCCCCATTGAAGATTGCCAAGTGTTTGTAATGCGACGTCGGGTCACTTTCCTTTTCACCTGCCCAATTTTGTCTCGTCAAGTTTGTCATTCATACAATTATACAAGTCAGTCTTTCACACAATCGTACAAGTCAATCCCTCATACAATCACAGGTTAATCAGTCACACGGTCATACAAGTCGTGTCGTCATTCATGCATTCATACATTCATGCATACACACAGTCATGCATATACAATAAAAACAATATCATTCATACATGGGTGCACTAACCACCACGAGTCTTGCCTCAATTATCTTTTCCATATCAATCAATCATGAAAATTTGTAGCTTTCTCTTTCCCCAAGTGTCATCCCCAGTGTGTCTGGTCCCGAGATGTCACTCCTTCGTCGTCAATGGCAGTTCGGCAATAACCCGGACAGTTGGCATTTATCTTATTTCTTGTCGTCAATGGCAGTTCGGCAATAACCCGGACAGTTGGCATTTATCTTATTTCTTGTCGTCAATGGCAGTTCGGCAATAACCCGGACAGTTGGCATTTATCTTATTTCTTGTCGTCAATGGCAGTTCGGCAATAACCCGGACAGTTGGCATTTATCTTATTTCTTGTCGTCAATGGCAGTTCGGCAATAACCCGGACAGTTGGCATTTATCTTATTTCTTGTCGTCAATGGCAGTTCGGCAATAACCCGGACAGTTGGCATTTATCTTATTTCTTGTCGTCAATGGCAGTTCGGCAATAACCCGGGCAGTTGGCATTTATCTTATTTCTTGTCGTCAATGGCAGTTGGCAACAACCCGGACAGTTGACATTCATCTTTGTTTCTTACCTTTGTTTCTTGTCGTCAGTGGCAGTTCAGCAACATCCCGAACAACTGACATTTTCATTCTACCTTCTTTAAGCCACCCTCACAATGGTAGTAGGTAAAAATTTTTGTCTGCCTTTTTCAAGCTATCCGCACACTGATAGTAGGCAAGGACGATGTCTCCTTTTATATTACCTTTTTCAAGCTATCAATTCACGATAGTAGGTAATACTTGTCATCTGTCTTTTTCAAGCTATCCATACAACGATAGTAGACGATGTCTCCTGTTATATTACCTTTTTCAAGCTATCAGTTCACGATAGTAGGTAATACTTGTCATCTGTCTTTTTCAAGCTATCCATACAACGATAGTAGACGATGTTTCCTGTTATATTACCTTTTTCAAGCTATCAGTTCACGATAGTAGGTAATACTTGTCATCTGTCTTTTTCAAGCTATCCATACAACGATAGTAGACGATGTCTCCTGTTATATTACCTTTTTCAAGCTATCAGTTCACGATAGTAGGTAATACTTGTCATCTGTCTTTTTTCAAGCTATCCATACAACGATAGTAGACGATGTCTTCTTATATTACCTTTTTCAAGCTATCAGTACACGATAGTAGGTAATACATGTCATATTCCCCTGTGATGTCATCTGTCTTCTTTAAGCTATCATCTTTGTTGATAGTAGACAATGTCTCTTTCTATTACCTTTCTTAAGCTATCATTTACATGATAGTAGGTAACATCAGTCTTTGTCTTTGTTAGGCTATCGTTCTGAATTAGTGCGATAGTAGACAACTTACATTTATCCCCAGTGAAACCATATGATCCCCCAGTGGAGTCGGACCCCATTTCCTTTAACAGACTCGGGTATCCTTTTGTCTTGTTGTCCCCAGTCGGGTCATCTTCGCCGTCGTGCATTCATACTTGCATTGCGAGCATTCACAACATCACATGCATAGCATCATACGTATAGCATTGCGTTCATAACGTTTTGCATTTTGAAACTGGTCAAAAATGGTGTACTTTGTATTTAAGTCTCTTCGACCCGTCGATTTTAAAATTTCACTTTTAAATCTTCGTAACGAAGAAACTTAAATAGGGGCATCTGTCATACCCCATTTTTGACCCGTTTTTATTTCTTTTCTCTCGTCTTTTAGGCCGAAAATTTTCGTCGTTTCAGACGAAATTTCGGCAGGGAGGTATTTTAAAATACCTCATTTTTTGTTCCGAAGGCAACCGTTTTATTTTATTATTTTATCATTTCTTTTTATTCTTATTATTTTTAGTCTTCTTTTTCTTTTTATCTTCTTTTTATTTTTATCTTAGTGTTTTCTTTTTTTCTTTTTTCATTTTTCTTTATTTTTCGTTTTACTGTTCATTTGTTTTATTTTTACTGTCAACTTTTTATTTTAGTCATTCCAGTCCATTTTGTCCAAGGCCCAGAGGGGCATTTCAGTCTTTTTTCGTTTTTACCCATTATTTTACTATAAATAGCACTGTTCACGAAAAAGTACAGGCAGTCACAGCCAATCAGTCAGTACAGTACCAAAAATAATCAAAACCAGTCCACCACCGTGAACCACCAACACAGACCCATATAGCCACCACCCACCACCACCCAAAAATTTCAAAACCCTAATTCTTTCCTCTCTTTCCCTTTTACGAAATCAGAACCATCACCATACATAACCACTGAACCACCATTCAAAACCAACATCAAAACACATTCGGATCCGAAACCAAAACCCACAAAAAATACAAATCCGAATCATCTTCCATAAATACCTAAGGTCACAAATCCGGACCATCCTTCGAAAATCCACACAACAACACCACCGAACCAGCCAAGATCAGATTTAAAGCTCGAAACCGAATCAAGAACACAAAAGGGTACGATTTTTCGAACCTAGATCTAGTTTTTTTCTTTGAGTTTTTTTCGGATTCATGTAAGGAAATGGAAAGGAAGGTGAAAACGTGAAGGATCTTGAGAGAAAGGGAGAGGGTGTAAAAGAAAATGGTGAGGACATGTGAGTGGACGTGAGAAAACAAGAAAGGAAGAATAGGAAAGTGAGAGGACGAGAGGCTACAGTAAGAAAACAAGAGAAAATTCTGAGAGAGAAGGAAAGAAGATAAGGTGAAGAAAGAGAAAGAAGGTTAAAAATGAATTAAAAAAAACCAGATTCAGCCTTATGTAGACTGCTGAACCGGTCTGGTTCTTTCGGACCGAACCAGACCGGTTCTCCTTGGACTCAGCATTTTGGACTTGGCCCATTTCTCCTCTTTCCTTTTCTTTTTCTGATTTCTACTCTTTTACTTTCTGCACTCCCCTTATTATTTCTGCACCCCCTTTCTTCCTCTCTATTCTTTTATTTTTTATTATTTCTTATCTCTTGCTTTTTTTTATTTCTTTTATTTTAAGCACTTTATTTATTGCTTTTAATTTCCAGTACTATGCATTTTTTTATTTTATTTTATTGCATCATATTTTTTTTTTTGTCTTGCATTTTCCATTTTCTTTTATTTTATGCATCATATTTAATTTTATGCCTTGCATTTTTTTATTTTCTTTATTTAATTTTCCAGCACCATATTTAATATTCAGTCTTGCATTTTATTTTCCAGCTCCATATTTATTTTTTGCCTTGCATTTTTTTTTTATTTTCTTTTATTTTACGCATCATATTTATTTTATTGTCTTGCATTTTTATTTTCTTTTAGTATCATGTTTATTTTTATTGTCTTGCATTTTTATTTTATTTTCAGCATCATATTTATTTATGCCTTGCATTTTTATTTTTTTATTTACTTTAAGCACCATATTTATTTATTGTTTTACATTTTATGCATTTTTTATTTCTTTTAGCATATTTACTTTAATGCAATTACAATTTTTATTTTATTTTATTATTTTTGTCATTTATTTTCTTGCCATTAGAATGTATCTAGGTCCAATGTAAATAAAATATAAATGAGAATATGCACCGACACCACATTTATTTTTTATGCTTTATGTCGAGGGCGATCATGTAATTTGGACCGTATCCGAGGAAAAGGAACCTCACTTGATCCAACGTCATTTTGAGGGATCCGGCGCGTTAGATTTTCTCAGCATAATTTAGTCTCAGGACCTTAGGACCTAATCAAAATCTTTCTCAAAAAAAAGTCAAAAAAGTCAAAACTCAAAAACATTTTATAATCAAAATTTTCAAAAAAAAGTCAATCTTATCTTTCTTTTCTTAATCAAATTTTTAATCAACCTTTAATCAATCAAAACTTGCTTTCTTCAAATTAAAACCAATCAAACTCACTTTCTTTTATCCTTCTATGCCTTTACGGCCTCTCATCTTTCTTAAAACCTTTTTCAAACTTTAAAATCAATCAAAACCAATCACTCAGCTTTTTACCCCGAACTACGTGATTTTGATCCCGCTCGGGTACGTAGGCAAAAGACTTTGTCTTTCCAAATCAATAAAAAAATAACAAAAACATTTTCCTTTCTTTTAAACTCCTCGCTTTAATCTTTTTTACACTTAAGCATTTATTTTACAACAAATAATCATTTAGCATAAAGATAAAAATAAGCAAGAGGTTCCTATAGAGTACTATAGACGTTTAGGGTGCTAATACCTTCCCTTTGCGTAACCAACCCCCGGACCTTGATCTCTAAAAAATAGGGTTTTCGAACTTTCTCCCTTTCCTCGGAAAAATAAAAGATCGGTGGTGAATCTTAAAATTGCGAGTCAACGCTAATTAATAGCTTGATATCCAAAAATCACCGCGACAGGGTTCATTGCCTTGCAGCTGTCAATTGCAACGTTCCACCAGAGTTTCTACGAGTTTCAGTGTTTAGGGTTGTCAGTCCTGTAGGGAGACACTTACGCGCTAGAGGTACAAGTAGGTTCTTACTTTCTCAGAGGTATTTGAAACAATAACGGATATTAGGGTTCCTAAATTCTCAGTGTCCTAAAGGTACCCTCGTCTATTGAATCTTAGAAGGGCATCAACACACTCTCCCTCTTGGTAGTTCTAAAAATGGGCAACCCTATCTCGTCTACCATACCAAGGATGGAAGAAGAATGAAGTTACTGGGTGATTTAAGTCATGGAGTCACTGTGTTTCGCTAATTACCGTATTCGTTATCTTCGTTACTTCCTAATTAAGGTAGGTATGTGTTGGTGTAAGCCCTAGAGGCCAATAGTTTATGTTAAACTTTTCACATGTATCATGACTTTTATTATTAATAAAATATGGCGTTCTTTATTACACTTGATATAAGATTAATAAAGTCCCTAGAATAGTTGGTTCATGTGATGGAATATTAAGTGTGACTTAATCATGAGATTACATCAACAGAAAGAACACTATTCTTAAAAGTATCCGTAGTCAAGCTTTAATATGAACTGGGATAATAATAAAGCATGGAGACTATTATGTATGTAGATTGGTGACCATATCTCATGGGTCATGAATATGAGATATTAAGTCTATACATAGGTATGAGTATTAGGAGAAATATTTATACTGGATTGACCCATCGTGAGAATACTACATAGTATGTTATGAAATCGTCATAAGTTATTCTCATAATGATAATAGTGTATATCACTCTTAGACCTGAAACCACTGTGATCCCTAGATGTGGACTCAAGTGTTTTATTGCCATTCAAACGTTATCTGTAACAAGATAACTATAACGTTGGTTAATGGACACTCGATGAATCATGCTGAGGGACATGAGTGTCCTAGATGGGATTTGTCCCTCCTTCATAACAGGAGATATATCTTTAGGCCTCTTGATGAAATATGACTGGAAAAATGCATGGCCATGCTGAATTAAGTCAATATGAGATATTGGACTTATTCGTTATTCAGTATATTTCAGAATCAAGAAATATAGATATTGGGCTAAACAAGGGTGACGTAATCTATGCCTTGTGTTCAATAAAGATATTAGGACAAAGGAGTAATCGTACACATAGACATTATCGTGGAAAAGGTTTCGTCAGATCACTTGACATTCTTGTCACTTGGGTAGCAGTGATGTGTTGCTAGATACCGCTCACTGTTTGTAAAGTTAAATATAAGATTTAATATTATTGCCAACGTTGCAAGAACCTATAGGGTCACACACAATAGAACGATCAAAAGGAGAAATATAAGTAATACTTATATGATGGGGTGCGTTTAGCAATTGACGCTAATTAGTTAGCGGAAGCTAATGGGTTAATGGGCTGATGGAAGCTCAACATGATGGCTGATTTTCGTGTAGCAATGAGCTCTATAAATAGAGCTCTAATGCTGAAATCAGTAGAGCTTTTTCGTGTAACCCTAAAAGGCAAAACTGAAATCCCTACATCTCTCCCTAACCTCTGATCGCTTGGCTAGCACCGGGAACCAGAGGAAACCGTTCGTGTGGACGAGTAGAGGCTTTGCTTGCTTGCTTAGCTGTGATCAAAGAAACTGTTTCTTCACAACAAGAGGTAACAATTCTATCACTGATTCTTGTGATATTCGTAATGATCCAAGGAAAGAAAAATCGAAATTTTTTAAACTTCCGCTGCCTTTTGTATGTCGATTTTCCTTCAGTGGTATCAGAGCCAATTACGAAACCATGAATCAGATTGTTTTGTTTACTGCTTTATGTTTTAATTGGATTAAACATAATCGAATACAATTAAATAATAAAGACGAATTAAAATTGGCAAGGCATCACGTTTCTGTGCATGAATTTTTGGTTTGTTTGAAGCTTCAGAACCGTATCTGGTGAAGCATCAATATATCGATCATCCATATTTTCGGTTTGTTTAAATTAAATATATTTTTTATTAAATCAATAAGTATGATTTCTAGGGTTACGATTCATCTTTGGGGAACGTCGCAAGTATAGCTGTCTGAGCATAAATACTCGAACTCCCACCGTTACATCACGGGGTCAAATCCTAACTTTGTTTATGAAGGCATAAACTAATAGTTAACCAAATTAGTTCCAGTAAAGAAGTATAGGGGATTCAAGGATACCTTGATCGCCTTTAAACCGCTAGCTGAAGCAAACAACTTAATCTCACACTGTGCAAGACAATTAAGAAACCTACAAACCAATTATTTCTTTTACTCATTTCCTTTATATAAATTCTGCAAATTACAATCCCAGTAGAGACGATAACTTACTACTTTATTACTTATTACGAATCGGTGCACTGCCAAATTTTGTCATCATGTTGTGATCAGCCAAGAGGGTTTTGAGCCAAGACTTTGGTCATAACTATTTTGTTAAAATATCTTGACTATAAATAATCATTTGTAGGCTTTGGACACGGTTACCAAGCTTCATCATAGAAGTGAACTGAAAACGACCCGATTGTCTGTTTATAAGTTTTTATTCCTCATTTGCAAATCAACCTTATGTCGAGTGTGTAGTACCCTAATTTTGTCCCAAGCATTTCAAAAATCAAAAAAAAAAAAAATCAAAGAGGGAAAAAAGTCAAAAGTCAACAAAAGTCAACAGAAAAGTCAACATTTCAAAAATGCTGACTTCGCACTGCGAAGGTCACTTCGCACTGCGAAGTCTGCGATTTTTCTGCAGATTTTTGGTTTCTTTGATTTAATTCCAGAATTTGTTGCATATCATTTCCATAATTATTTTAAGTAGCATTCATGGCTAATTGGGCCAAGCAAAACCAGAATTGAAGGACTTGCCATTAATGCCAAGGTTGGAAGCTTTTTCTTCCAACCTAGCATGTGACAAGCAAGTGGGCTTGCCCTTGGGCAGCTCTAGTCCCTCCCATGTGACCTGATAACCACCACAAGGTTGCCAGCCACCTGCTTGAGGACTTTCCTCCTGCTTGCTCCCCCCAAAACCAGTCAAACTAGCTGGATTTTCTCACTTGAAAAGCCAAGAGTGCCTACTCTGTTTTTGCAGCAGCTTTTCACCCCTCACACCAGCCATAAGTAGCCTTTTTCATCCCTCAATCTCTGCACACTACAGTGCACGTTTTCATTGATCAACCATTGAGATTGCAAGGATTGATCCCCAAGCATTAGCCAATTGCAATTCAGCTTTGTTCTTCATCATTACCTTCTAGAATTGGTTGAATTTGTGGCTGAAATCAGGCTGAATCTTGCCCCTTGGTACAAGGCAAGGTTGCCTCTATCCATTAGCATTTAATGCAAAAGGATCCAGCTTGATCTTAGCCACAAATCAGCTGAATTTTGGGATTTTGTAATGATGAAAAAGATTTGGTTTTGGCCTATAAATAGAAGGCAATGCCCAAGGTTTCAAACACAATTGACAACAACATTTCAAGAGCAGAAACTCTACTCATTTTAGCTTACAAACCCTCACAAACAACCAGAAAAAATCAATCCAACACAAAGCTTTACAAAAGTTCAAGTTCATCACCAATATCAAAAAAACCTTTGTGAAAGCCTTCAACCAATACAAATCAATTGCAGCTGGAGCTTTGCTAAGGAGTTCTGTAAGTTTCTAAGCTTTTATATTGCATTTACAATTGTGTTTGCATAGCTATTTTGGTTCAAAACCATTTGATTCTAAAAAAACCCTTTTGAATTTCAAAGAAATCCCAAGGTTTTCAAAACATCAAAACTGGTTTGTCCAACCTTTTTCACCCCAAAAACTCAAAGTTTTTCACCCACCTATAAGGTCCTGAGTGTGTTCAGAAGTTGTTTCTGAACAAAAGTTCAGAACCAGCTTCTGAACTCAAAAATTCGCATGCTTCGCAGTGCGAAGTCATGGTCGCAGTGCGACCATGACAGAACTCAGAATCTGAGTTTTTGTGTCCAAATGACCAATTTTTGAGGTTCTAGCCCCAGAGCTCAGAACCTAAGAGTTTTTAAACCCATGTCTTTCAAACCATAACAAGGATTTTGCATAATTTTGACAAAATCATAAGTTCGTATGACCATTATGTGGATAACTTGCAAAACAAGTTATGTTCTCAAAATTTCAAAACCACATGAACAAACAAGCTATGTTCATCATTTCAATCTAAACTTGAACAATAAATATTGTTCATGATTTTCAAAACTCAAACATGAACATACGCCGAATACGTTCGCATTTTCACAAAATGAGACGAACTTGTGCGTTTTCTAGCAAAATTTGCTAAACCTTCCCATTTTGGGTTTTCAAACCAAATGTTTTGACATACCTTGGGATTTCTAAAGGATTCAACCCAAAAACATGAATGAAAAAGGGATGGTGTGACGTATGTCTCTCCATCGCCCCGATTGTACGAATGCGTGACGTATGTCTCGTCGTTCGGACAATCGTCATTCCTTTTTTCAATATGTACAACCCTAACCAAACCAAACCTTGGCCCCTTGTGGTCAATCCAAACCTTTTGGTCCCCCGTGGCCATTAGACTCCCCCCTCGACTCGTTTGAGTCACTCGGTCAATGTTCGACTCATCCGAGTCCATTGTACCTGTTCTTGATCTCAGTGGATCAATCGAACAATCGCCCGACTCTTCGGAGTCCACTCGGTCAATGATTGACTTGTATGAGTCCATTGCACCTCTCTTGGTCCCATAGCGACCAATTAACCCTTTACCCTAACGGACGTACCTTTTAACAATTCTAGTGCGATTCGTGAACAAACGCTTAATAAGTCTCCCAAGCGCGAGCATACAAGCTATACGCTTAATAAGTCTCCCAAGCGCGAGCATACAAGCTACGTTTTAATCGCAAGAATTCGGTTAAAACATCGTCCATTTAAAATTAACCAACACATGTACGTTTTTCTACCAAAGAACTACGTACGCTTTGAATTCTCCGACTACCGGGAGATACGTAGGAGCAAGATCGACATCTTGTCAAGCGCAATAATGAAAAACATTTTTTCTTTTCTTTCGTTTGTTTTTATCTCTTTTCCCCCCCTTTATTATATTTTGACATAAATAAGCATGCGCGCAAAACATTTAAAAAAACAATTTAAGCTTTAGCCAAATAGAAGGTTCCCGTTGAGTACAACGGACGTGAGGGGGTGCTAATACCTTCCCCTTGCGTAATCGACTCCCGAACCCGACAATGGTTGCGATGACCATCCTTTCCTCATCGTCAAAGGGTTTTATTATCGTTTCCCTTTAAACAAAAAAAACTTAAGGGTTTATCAATGTTCCCTTTACACAAAAACTTTGGTGGCGGCTTCACAAAAGGCCCTCCGAGCATTTACGAACGACCTCGGAGGATCTGCGCGTCTTTTTCCCAAGGAAAAAAATGAGGTGCGCACAGCTGGCGACTTCACTGGGGAACCTCTTCCCACTAGCGAGTCAAGCCTGACCTATTTGGCTTTTAAGCCAATTGTTTTTATTTTCTTCGCGCCATGCTTATTATTTTATTCATACATATGCTTTATGTTTATATTTGCTTTATTTTTTGCTTTATATTCATATCATATATATCAAATGCGGGGGTTACTTGAGTGATGTTACTCCACATTGTTCGGGTTAATGCCGGACGTGTGAGGCTCTCTACCCGAGCTTGAGAAAAAAACTAAGTTAGAAGGAGGTTGTGTGCGGAAGCCCGCGTTGACGTATGTCCGTGAGGTAGGATGGCCAATCCCGCTTAGATGAGATTTTCACGTGGAATTAATTGAAGTCATGTCGACGTATGTCCATAGACAACCCTAATTCCATGTGAGGTCTATGACTCTAAGGACCTCTTCTTAGGAGATTTCACAATTTAGAGCCTACATGTGAGGATGGGGGGAAGTTCTGAACGTTCATATACCAAACCCCTGCATATCATCCATTTGCATTCATGAAAAATTTTTGCATAAAAAAAGGGGCATATTTTTGCATACTCATTGCATTCATACATTTACATGCATTTTATGCATTTCAAAGCAAAACCCTCACATCATTCCCTCACCAAAACACCAAAAAAAAAGGGAAGTACCCGACCCGGTGTACAGTAGCGTTTCGGATGAGATCCGAGCAACCGGAAGGCCATCAAAATTCAGGAAATCATTTCTTTGTCCAAGTAATTTATCTTGTTTTTTCAAAACAACAATCATTTTGCTTTTCCCAAGGCAAATGATTAATTTTATGGGACCCCCATATTTCAAATCATTTCCGTCATTAATAAATTTGCAGTTTATTTTCAAAAGAGTTCGTTTTTCTTTCGTTCTTAAATAAATTTTCGCAACCCTACAAAAAAAATCATCATCATACACCAAAAAATAACAATGCTACGATCCCTTTTGACTTCAATCTCCAAATTAACCAAACGGAAGATGATAATAAGGACGATTTTGAACCTCCTGAAGGATTGTCCAGACTTGGGGATCAAGAGGATAGGGTAATACAACCTCACCAAGAGAACCCTCAAAAGAATGGCACTACAATTTTCCCTCTGCGGGGGCATACTCTACAAGAGAAATTAGGTCTTACTCAGATGTGCGGATAAAAGTGAAGCAGTCATGCTCACCGAAGAAATCCATGAAGAGTCCTTCCAAACCCATGCCAAGACATATCACAAGTGTCAAAATTATGCCAACAAGGGGCACATACCACAAACACCTCTGAATGTCATGACATCACTCTAACCTTTCCCTATGTGGGGCATAAACATGTTTGGAATGATTGAGCCAAAGGCTTCAAAAAGGCACCAGTTCATGCCAGCTACATCAACTGTTTCACCAAATGGGTCGAAGCAGCTTCTTATGCAAGCATCCCCAAACAAACAAAGCCCAATTTTTATTGGCATCCCCAAACACAAAAAGCCCAGTCGTCACTGGCATTCCTCATATCTCCAACAAAAGACCAATTTTCATTGGCCCACACAATTTCCAAACAAAAAGCCCAATTTCCATTGGCAATCACAAACCCCATTTCCAATAAAAGCCCAATTTTCATTGGCATGCCCATCCAAAATAAACAAAAGCCCGACCGTGCTCGAAAGCCAAACAAAAAGCCCGACCTTGCTCGGCATCCAAAAAACAAAAGCCCGACCTCGCTCGGCATCCCATCAACAAAAGCCCGACCTTGCTCGGCATCCAAACAAAAAAAAGCCCGACCTCGCTCGGCATCCAAACACAAAAAGCCCAATTTTATTGGCATTCACAAATACAAACAAGGTTCGACCAGCTGAACCCCATAAAAGAGAAACACCCCACAACATTGGGGCATGGACAGTTCAACAAGAAAGATCATTCTCGAGAATTTAGAGAAGGAGACTTAATGCTTGGGAAAAAGGATATTACCCATCCACAAAGATCCCCTATCAATAAACTCCGGTGCAGTCAAAAAAATATATATGCCAAAAAGAGAAAGAGCTCGCTAAATCGAAAACCCGAAAAGGGCGGTTTAGGCAATAGAGAGCGTCCTGGTAGATCGAAAACCTGAAAAGGCGGTCTAGGCAAAAATTAAGGACATCAAAAAAAGGAAATACACCCCGGTGGACTGAAAACTCGAAAGAGCAGTCCAGGCAAAAGTTAGGGGTTTCAAAAAAAAAAAAGAAGGCAAAAAGACTGCGGCACGTGAGGTCCGGACAGAATTCAAGAGGGAAAGAATCAACCTCATTATCATCTTTCAAAAAAAGGTTATTTCGAAGTCATAGGGAAAGTAGCACGTGAAACCCAAGCAAATTTCCATTTGTCTTTTTGTTTCTTCTTTTCTCCCTATCTCAGTAATCACCTCTTATAGGGATTACATTTTCACGAATAGTTACCCATACAAGGGACTAAGTTTCGTTGAATCAAAGTCATTTTTAAAACCTTTTCATTGTTATGCGTCCTTACTTGCTCATAAAATGTGTTTTTATTCATGATAGATAATGCATTGAAATATGGGAATAACATAAAAAAACAAAAACAAAAAAAAAAGTGTTTTTTTTACTTGGACGTTAAATGTCGAAAGAATTTCGTTGGTCCCCGGTATTGCATCAGAGGACTCAAAACTTGAAGCTTTGCATCAGTCATTTTAAGACTCATGCTCTTCAGCAGAAACAAGTGCGTAGCTCACGACGCGTAAAACGCAAAGATCCCGGGTGTCGGAGGAAACAAATTTCCCCAAATAAAGCTCACCCCCATACATCTTTTTCATCCACTAAGGCCGGATATCGATCATGCTTCCAAAATGATCCTTATATCCCCAGTGAGATCACACCAACAAAAAGCCCGACCTCGCTCGGCCACCACACACAAAGCCCAATTTTCATTGGCAAACCAAAAGCCCAATATTCATTGGCAAGGCAAAGAACTACGTAAGCTTTGAATTCTCCATCCCACCAGGAGATACGTAGGAGCAAGATCATCATCTTGTCAAGCACAACAATAATAAGACCAATCTTCATTGGCCTCTAATCATCCCCATAAGCCAAACCTCATTGACATTCCCCAGGGAGTCTCAACCACAAACAAAAGTCCAATCATTATTGGCAAACCCACATAAATCTTCGGGCATAGGCTCGAACTACACCGGTTTTGATCCCATTCGGGTATGTAGGCAAAGGACCTTGTCCTTCCAAACCGACCAACCAAAAAACCAACAAAACAAAAAGAAGAGAGCCCAATTGTCATTAGCACAACCACAACCAAGACCGACTTTGCTCGGCACCCAACCAGCATCATTTCATTTTCATTCATGCATGCATACTCAAATCATTCATACACATGCATTTCATTTCATAAATCATGCATCCTCAACAAGGATTCTCCAGTGAGTATCACATATTCACCAACATCCATCAAACATTCAACCAGGGGCACCTATTTAGGGTAAGACCACAGCTCGTTAGGAATCGACATTCAGTAACAGTGCCTGAATAAGATTACCTAGCTTAGGTATCGACCTCTAGTGACAGTGCCTAGAGTAGATCACCTCCCTCAGTGTATCGACCTTCAGTGTTAGCGGCTGAATAAGATCACAGCTCGTTAGGAATCGACATTCAGTGACAGTGCCTGAATAAGATTACCTAGCTTAGGTATCGACCTCTAGTGACAGTGCCTAGAGAAGATCACCTCCATCAATGTTCAACCTCTAGTGACAGTGCCTAGAGTAGATCACCTCCATCAATGTTCGACCTCTAGTGACAGTGCCTAGAGTAGATCACCTCCCTCAGTGTATCGACCTTCAGTGTTAGCGGCTGAATAAGATCACAGCTCGTTAGGAATCGACATTCAGTGACAGTGCCTGAATAAGATTACCTAGCTTAGGTATCGACCTCTAGTGACAGTGCCTAGAGTAGATCACCTCCATCAATGTTCAACCTCTAGTGACAGTGCCTAGAGTAGATCACCTCCATCAATGTTCAACCTCTAGTGACAGTGCCTAGAGTAGATCACCTCCCTCAATGTTCGACCTCTAGTGACAGTGCCTAGAGTAAATCACCATCCTCAGGAATCGACCTCTAGTGACAGTGCCTAGATAAGATTACCTTCATCCCCCAATGGATCTACCTCCAGTGTTAGCGGCTGGATACGATCAACCTTTTCCAACCATTGCATTTGCATTTCGCGAAGGACAAAATTCGGGTCCTTCTTTTTACTTAATTGATCTTCGCAAAGAGTTCATGAGATGCCCTCGGCACTCACGCACTCTATGCGAAGACACAATTAAGTAGGGGCAGCTGTAGTACCCTAATTTTGTCCCAAGCATTTCAAAAATCAAAAAAAAAAAAAATCAAAGAGGGGAAAAAGTCAAAAGTCAACAGAAAAGTCAACATTTCAAAAATGCTGACTTCGCACTGCGAAGGTCACTTCGCACTGCGAAGTCTGCGATTTTTCTGCAGATTTTTGGTTTCTTTGATTTAATTCCAGAATTTGTTGCATATCATTTCCATAATTATTTTAAGTAGCATTCATGGCTAATTGGGCCAAGCAAAACCAGAATTGAAGGACTTGCCATTAATGCCAAGGTTGGAAGCTTTTTCTTCCAACCTAGCATGTGACAAGCAAGTGGGCTTGCCCTTGGGCAGCTCTAGTCCCTCCCATGTGACCTGATAACCACCACAAGGTTGCCAGCCACCTGCTTGAGGACTTTCCTCCTGCTTGCTCCCCCCAAAACCAGTCAAACTAGCTGGATTTTCTCACTTGAAAAGCCATGAGTGCCTACTCTGTTTTTGCAGCAGCTTTTCACCCCTCACACCAGCCATAAGTATCCTTTTTCATCCCTCAATCTCTGCACACTACAGTGCACGTTTTCATTGATCAACCATTGAGATTGCAAGGATTGATCCCCAAGCATTAGCCAATTGCAATTCAGCTTTGTTCTTCATCATTACCTTCTAGAATTGGTTGAATTTGTGGCTGAAATCAGGCTGAATCTTGCCCCTTGGTACAAGGCAAGGTTGCCTCTATCCATTAGCATTTAATGCAAAAGGATCCAGCTTGATCTTAGCCACAAATCAGCTGAATTTTGGGATTTTGTAATGATGAAAAAGATTTGGTTTTGGCCTATAAATAGAAGGCAATGCCCAAGGTTTCAAACACAATTGACAACAACATTTCAAGAGCAGAAACTCTACTCATTTTACCTTACAAACCCTCACAAACAACCAGAAAAAATCAATCCAACACAAAGCTTTACCAAAGTTCAAGTTCATCACCAATATCAAAAAAACCTTTGTGAAAGCCTTCAACCAATACAAATCAATTGCAGCTGGAGCTTTGCTAAGGAGTTCTGTAAGTTTCTAAGCTTTTATATTGCATTTACAATTGTGTTTGCATAGCTATTTTGGTTCAAAACCATTTGATTCTAAAAAAACCCTTTTGAATTTCAAAGAAATCCCAAGGTTTTCAAAACATCAAAACTGGTTTGTCCAACCTTTTTCACCCCAAAAACTCAAAGTTTTTCACCCACCTATAAGGTCCTGAGTGTGTTCAGAAGTTGTTTCTGAACAAAAGTTCAGAAACAGCTTCTGAACTCAAAAATTCGCATGCTTCGCAGTGCGAAGTCATGGTCGCAGTGCGACCATGACAGAACTCAGAATCTGAGTTTTTGTGTCCAAATGACCAATTTTTGAGGTTCTAGCCCCAGAGCTCAGAACCTAAGAGTTTTTAAACCCATGTCTTTCAAACCATAACAAGGATTTTGCATAATTTTGACAAAATCATAAGTTCGTATGACCATTATGTGGATAACTTGCAAAACAAGTTATGTTCTCAAAATTTCAAAACCACATGAACAAACAAGCTATGTTCATCATTTCAATCTAAACTTGAACAATAAATATTGTTCATGATTTTCAAAACTCAAACATGAACATACGCCGAATACGTTCGCATTTTCACAAAATGAGACGAACTTGTGCGTTTTCTAGCAAAATTTGCTAAACCTTCCCATTTTGGGTTTTCAAACCAAATGTTTTGACATACCTTGGGATTTCTAAAGGATTCAACCCAAAAACATGAATGAAAAAGGGATGGTGTGACGTATGTCTCTCCATTGCCCCGATTGTACGAATGCGTGACGTATGTCTCGTCGTTCGGACAATCGTCATTCCTTTTTTCAATATGTACAACCCTAACCAAACCAAACCTTGGCCCCTTGTGGTCAATCCAAACCTTTTGGTCCCCCGTGGCCATTAGACTCCCCCCTCGACTCGTTTGAGTCACTCGGTCAATGTTCGACTCATCCGAGTCCATTGTACCTGTTCTTGATCTCAGTGGATCAATCGAACAATCGCCCGACTCTTCGGAGTCCACTCGGTCAATGATTGACTTGTATGAGTCCATTGCACCTCTCTTGGTCCCATAGCGACCAATTAACCCTTTACCCTAACGGACGTACCTTTTAACAATTCTAGTGCGATTCGTGAACAAACGCTTAATAAGTCTCCCAAGCGCGAGCATACAAGCTATACGCTTAATAAGTCTCCCAAGCGCGAGCATACAAGCTACGTTTTAATCGCAAGAATTCGGTTAAAACATCGTCCATTTAAAATTAACCAACACATGTACGTTTTTCTACCAAAGAACTACGTACGCTTTGAATTCTCCGACTACCGGGAGATACGTAGGAGCAAGATCGACATCTTGTCAAGCGCAATAATGAAAAACTTTTTTTCTTTTCTTTCGTTTGTTTTTATCTCTTTTCCCCCCCCTTTATTATATTTTGACATAAATAAGCATGCGCGCAAAACATTTAAAAAAACAATTTAAGCTTTAGCCAAATAGAAGGTTCCCGTTGAGTACAACGGACGTGAGGGGTGCTAATACCTTCCCCTTGCGTAATCGACTCCCGAACCCGACAATGGTTGCGATGACCATCCTTTCCTCATCGTCAAAGGGTTTTATTATCGTTTCCCTTTAAACAAAAAAAACTTAAGGGTTTATCAACGTTCCCTTTACACAAAAACTTTGGTGGCGACTTCACAAAAGGCCCTCCGAGCGTTTACGAACGACCTCGGAGGATCTGCGCGTCTTTTTCCCAAGGAAAAAAACGAGGTGCGCACAGAGTGCATCCTCCCAATTTACACATCCTAATTACAATTGTAGTGGTTAAGCAAAAATTTCACAATCCATGTGGATTTTAACTTTATAAATACTAGCAAATAAACGGGAACATGTGCTAGTCTTTCCGCTATTTTTATCCCACTAACATTTGTAAATTATGAATGATGGTTTTTATAAAATTTCAATTTAGATTAAAAATACAGGTATAGATGTTTGTGACTTTCAAATTATAACAAACCCTTCTTAAAAAAAACAACAAACCATATTTATCTTTTTCAATGATACCAATAATATAGCAAATATAATATTAATTCTTATATTTTTAATGTCACCAACAAATGTGTTTAAGGATATTATTGAAATAATGAAAAAGTAAGTTCAAAATCTCCTATCACTATTATATATAGTATAAATATAAGTTATTACTTTTTTTAAAAAAAAAGAAAAAGCCAAAATGAATTTCATTATCACCAAAATGTATTTTTCCTAGCACAAGACGTACCAAAGAAGAAAACAACAAAAAATCAATTTATAAAGGATATAATTACAAAAACACTAGAGAAAGAACAACAAAACACTTAGTCAATGTCCAAACACACAAAAAGGCTAAGCCACCAAGCATGGTAACCGCATTCAGAATTCACGAACTTTGTCTTGAGCCACCAAAAAGAAAGCTGCTTGATATAAATTATTAGTTGACTATAATTTAGTACACTTTATAAACTATCCATCAATATTCAGGGAAGATAGGATTAAAAATCTTATTTTCTCAAATATGTATATGAGTCCTCGTCCTTGTTTGGAAGAAGATATCATGTAATGAATTGATTACCCTTTTTACTCATTTTCAATAAAAAGTTAGCGTATAAAAAAAATTATAAGACCATCTCTTTTTAAAAATGTTGAAATACTCTTTGGACCCCTCTTATTAAAATTAATATTATTTTTCCTATAAAATAATTAATAACGTATCTAATGATTTTTCCCCTAAAAAAATATCTCAAGATTTTATCCTTAAAAAAGTAAAATAATGATTTTAAATATGCAAAAATATATGTGCAATTTATTGTGTGTTTTTGTGGAAATTGTGAATTCACGAAACCGAATTCCTGAAGAAAAAAACATTAAATGCAAACAAATACGAGTCTTTGTTGTTGTGGCTTCGTGGAAGATGGAAAATATGTAGTCAACTGTACACACATACGTACATAACATAACCACAATCTAATTATCTAAACCAGTCGGTTCACAATATATATATATATATATATATATATATATATATATATATATATATATAGACACACACACATATGCCATTTCTTTCACTTCTCCATAGACACCAAACCCTGCCAAGTATATATATACAAGGCAGATCACATCACACGTATAACATGTATTAAAAACTATGGAAGTTTACCACACCAAACTCATTCTGCCCAAACTATGATGCTCTTTTAGTCTCTTTGCTTCTTCAATCTCAAGATATAAAAGTAAGAAGTGGTGATGGAGAGAAGTGTGAGCTACATGATGAAAGGGCACAAATTACCAAGGTATTGGCGCGCCTCAATTTGAAGACATGGTTAACATGAAATTACTAACCATGTCATTTGATTGAGCCGCGTCAATATCTCGCTCATGATCCACTTCTTTTCATCTCCATGTACCCTTCTCAATCTCAAATTTCCGGTATGTATGTATATGTCTTCATCAATATTATTATTCATAATTTTATTTCTTACATTTTCTTTTTTTGTTGTTTTTTCTTTTTTCTCAAATTTTCCTTCACATATCTCTGTCATTTTCCCTTATGGCGTTGGTCTTTTTTCCTTAATGCGTAGAACTTGGAAAGTACGTTTCTCTTCTACTTGTTTTCCATTCCCATAACCAATGAATCTTGTGTATATTTTGTTAATTAAACTGACCTTAATTATAAATTAAAGCTAACCAGAAACTTTTTTATTGAGAATTTCACATTAGTATGTGAGATAAATGGCATAAATGTTATTAGAAGGGCCCTAAATTATGGTTGGGAACTTTGATATTGCAGAAAAATACAACCGATGCAGCCAAAGTTATGGTTTTGATATCAACGTAAAGAACTCTTAAATAATTTTTTTTTTTTTGAAGAAAACTCAAATAATTATATATGTGGTATGGCTGTGATTGCAATTACAAATTGCAATTTGAAACTATAGTAATTAATAATTTAATTAGGGAAGATATGTTCACTTATGTAAGAATAAAATTAAGAAATTAGAGTCTTGTGTTAGGTAGGAGTAGGATGGATAAATATCGATTTTTTATCACAAAATCTCCACTGGCTGGTTTGCTTGTTAACACCAACTTAGATTGGTATACCCTTTTAATCTCTATAATAATAATAATAATAATGCATAATAATAATCCTGATAACCCCACAACATCTATCGTAACGAATATTTCAAAAATTTACATCTATATATATATATATATATATATATATATATATATATATATATATATATATATATATATATATATATATATATATATATATATAGTTGAACAATTCTATGATGAAAATGCACATTAACGTCAGCTGGAGTAGGTGAAATATTGGCTTATCAGGTCGGCCATCAGAGCTTGCACTAACCATTATTCTACTCATTATCTGTTACCTAAAATATAAAAATTTCTAGAAAGAAAATAGCTAGGAAAATATATTAAACAGAATGTATGAGAAAAATTGAAGAAAAATTATTTTAACTTGTTGTAATTTAAAAGAACACTCGTTCACTTTAATTTCATGATAGCTTTTTTCCCTTTATAATGAGAGTTCTTTCCCTTTTCAAAACAAAATAATATTCCGATGATTTTTTAACACAATGATATTCATGAAGTTTGGTTGGATATGCGTCTATCAATCAATCATTCAATATCATGTCATATTTTTATATTAATTTATTTTAAAATAAATTTTGCTCCAACCTAACTACAAAGTACTTAAAAATTTATACTTTTTTGTGTACATAGATCCTTAGGGTTCCCAATATATAAATTTAGACAATAATATACCAAGGTATGAAGCTAATTAAGCATATTATGCTAGCTTACCAGCGATGTGGTGATTGACAATTTTGAGAATAATTTAGATCACATAATTCACTAGCTAATCATTTAAGACAAATTCAAATCATCTAATCATTTTTGTTTTTGTTTTTGTTTGAAATTCATAACTCACATACTAAGTGCAAATAAATTGAGAACTGTAAATGTAAATACGTGTCTCAACATATCTAATGTCCTTGCATATTTGAGGTACTTAATAGATAAAGTCATTTGAGTTCTAATCAATCAAAAACGACAAAAAAAAAAAAACTACATTTGCTTAAAATGTCAAAATTTCCACTTTATGGAGACGTAATATATATGATACTATGATATGAGATATACAATAACATAATAGAACTAGTGATTTAGTCCTTGATCTTAATTGAATACTCCAATGTCCTCTATATCCTTGAGTTATTATGAATTAATAAATATAAGCACCTAGAACTAGAACTATAAATATTAATGTCCTTGTCCATGAGTTGTATCAATTAATAAGTATGCACTATACAGTACACAGAACAATAAATTCTCTGTTTATTGTGGTGGTGGATTTGTACTACTACTGAAGGATACTCATGATGCTTAAGTGTTAGAAGAATCTATTTGAGAATAATGTTAAGGATCGGTTACAGGAAGGGGTCATGGGCAGAATTAATTAATGAAAGGAATCCTTCATCGTTGAGCTATTCATCAGAGAGCTATCTAGTAGCTCTTAAAGGTTCAAACTCAAGTGGGGGCTTTCTCTAGTTTGCATTAAAATCTATACCAAAATAGCATGCGTCTGCCCAGGCTCTTTGAATGGTGATGTTTCTCTCCAAATGATTTGCGGTAAATATTTTAAAACGCAGGCACTAGCATTGTGATCTTTATGCTCCTTCTGTCCCTTTTAGTAAAAATATGTAATAAAAATTAAGGGTGATAAGAAAAGATGTTGGAGCGATAAATTATGTGACTATTTCTAAAATTATCATTTGTATATAAATACATTCAATATTTCAAGACAAATTGATACTCCCTCTAGTCCTTTTTACAAGAGACAAATGAGTTAACAAAAGTTGATCTATCTAGTTTATAATATAGATCAAATACATCAACTTTTGTTGACTCGTTTGATTTTTATAAAAAGGACTATAAGGATTAGTGTATATTTAAAAGGTACTAGTATATTTGTAAAAAGAGTAATAAATACATCTAAAAATTTATAGATGATATCGTATTTAGAGACAAATATTTATTTATAAATGATCTTATAATTAGGGACAGAGGGATTATCTGGAGAATCGTGTGTTATAAATTAATGAGTTTGAATATTACGCTAAAAGCTAGTTTAAAGGATCATTGTTCTTTCTATGAGTGGATGGCTAAACATGTCATAGGGGTTGATAGCGCTTCGTGGAGGGCACTTGGTCAGATTTATCTGTGTTTGAGGGTAAGGGATATCACGAGCAAACAATACATACAATCGAGACAGAATTAAAAAAAATTCCCTTTCGATGAATCATTATGAATGATCATGAACCAGTGATCGGATCATTACCTCTTGTAGTGTGGTACTGTTGATAGCCGAAACTGAAGTGGTTGATCACGAGTGCCGCACGAACATCAACACTTCTACTCAGTCCACACGAACAAAATCCTTTACTCATAGTGCTTGTTGGGTCGAATGAAAGCTTAGAGAGAGTGTTATATTTCAAAATGTGGTGGTCAGGGTATCTGCAAAATGGATTGTGTTATTTGTTTCAGCATAAGAGTTCTATTTATAGAATCACTTGTATAATCATACATTACAATGTACCACCTTTTTAACTTAAACACATGGTACCTTATAACATACCACATTCTCTAATTCACGCGCTTCTATTTATAGCCTTCAGCAGCAACATATATTTGAATCAAATATTCTTCTCAGAAATATATTGAAACAAATATTCTTCAGAAATATATTTTCCAAAGATCTCTTTTGAAAATATATTTACACAAATAAAAATATCCAATCTGAAGAAATATATCTCACGAAAATATATTCCTTCTAGAAACACACGCAGCTTGGAGAACAAGTAACATGAATGAATTCTTCAATCAAATCTTCAAAAGATCAGGTGAGTTAATAAACAGCTCCAAGGCGCGAAATCAAGAATACAGAAAGATGCTTTTGAAGGCACTTCTGAAGTAAGTGCTTCTGAAGGTTCAGCTCCTGAAGGTTCAGCTTCTGAAGATTCAGCTTCTGAAGGTTCAGCTTCTGAAGTTCTGCTTCTGAAGGTCTGCTTCTAAAGGTTCAGCTTCTGAAGGTTCTGCGTCTGAAGATTCAGCTTCTGAGGTTCTGCGTCTGAAGACTCAGCTTCTGAGGTTCTGCTTCTGAAGACGTACATCTTGCTTGTATATTTGATTTTAGCAAAAATGAAGCCAACAACCAAATATCCAACACTACACCAATTAAACTTTATTGAATTACTTAAAATATAAAGTAGGGTGTTACACTTCAAATCTTGAATCTACCATATGGACTACACTAAAGAGCAATTTTTTTGAAGCAAAGATAATAAGCATCAAATCACCATTCGGAAGCAAGGAAAATCATATGAGTTAGATTTTAAAAAAGTTCATATGGATCAAGGTTCAAGAGGATTGTCTGGAACAAGTTCAAGATCATCTGTCTAGATCAAGTTTCAAAAAGATCATCTAAAACAACGTCAAGAAACTCCATCTAGATCAACTGTAATATCCCGCTCATAAGTATCAGTTATCAGTGTTAGAAACTTGAGAAACAAGCATGGCAAATAAGTAATTTAGGTGGAGATGGCAATTTTGTAATTAATGGAGAAGGGGAGATTGTTTTAAAAAGAAACATGATATTTTCATGTTGCCATTTTCTTCTTCTTATCCTTACTAACAAAAAATCAGCTTTCCTCCCACTTCTCTCAAATCTCACACGCCCTCCCTCACTTACCATCATTCATCCAAACTTCAATCAAAACCCTAGTGAGAAATCTTGCAAAGAAAGCTTGTGTTGGAAGAAAGAACAAGAGAAAGTGAAGAGGAGAAACAAGGAGAATCAAGAGTAGAGTAGATTGGAGCTAGGGCTTTTGGAATCAGAGTTTAGCAAGCACCAAATTGTGGATTAAGGTGAGCTCCACAGGGTTTTTAGAACCCGTCTGAGTAAGTCTGAAAGTTTATAGTTTCATGACCTAGTTTAGTGTTTTAGTGCCTATTTACCTTTCCATGTTAATTCTTGATTATTCATGATGTTAACTAGCTATATGCTTTAGAAATTGATCCTTAAAGATGTTATGATGTCTGGGTATGTTGGATAAGCTGAAATGGTGAAAAATCACGTTTTAAACTTGCCAAATGCTGTCTAACTGCAGGTAAAATCGTGTCACGATTTTCCAATCGTGTCACGATTTCACAGGCAGGAACAAACACATTTTCTGGGTAGAAAATCGTGTCACGATTTCCAAATCGTGACACGATGTGGTAGTGGCAGAATATGTTGTTTTTTCATCACTTCTCGCACCATTCCGGCTAACCAACGCTACCTCGGACTCAATAACGATATGTAGTGACTAAGTGTCGCTATTAAGCATAGGAAGACCCAACCTTTAGGGAATGTATGGATGAATTATAGATGAGGAAAGGTACCATGATAAGAGTGGATTATCTTAATCCATAAGTAGTCATAGTGATGTTAAGGAACTAGATTAGGGTTTAACCCTTATGACGCAATGTTATGAACTTGATTCAATCTAAGAATGATACAATGATTAAGCTTAGAACCTTTTCATAGGTTAAGCACTTATGAATGATCACTTAAGGAATAAGATTATGATACGAATACGTTTTACGATTATGATCACGTGTTCATCAGACTCCGGGTTACGCCGGATGGGATTTCTCCGAAAGGGCTATCCACACGTAAGTTAAAAGATTTAAACATGTCCATCAGGCTCCGGATTATGCCGGATGGGACTTCTCCGAGAGGGTCGTCCACATGTAAAGTTAAGATGTGTCCAGCAGGCTCCGGATTATGCCGGATGGGGCTTCACCGAAAGGGTTGCCTACACAAAGATAAGAGGAGTCCGGTGTTAGCCTGATATGATAGGAATTTCACCGGTATGATGGGAGATGTACTTCGGGGTTACTCCACCCGGATGCACTCCGTAAAACGAACCAAGATAATGTTATGTTTGTTCAACCCTAACTGCTAACTTAATGATACGAAAGACGAATACGTATACCTTTATGTAATACGAGATATGATGATCAGTTCCTAGTGGACGAGATGTGATCATAGGATGTCCCCAAGATCACTACGTATAAGATTAAGATAAGAATAGCGTATGAAATGCATGAGATAAGACAATGAAGCGATCCTAGGTTCCCCTTGATCGCGATAAAAGTAAAGAATGATGGCGATCGTAGGTATCCCCAAGATTGCCAAGAGTAGGCACGGCGACCCTAGGTTACCCCCGTGGTTGCCAACAGTTGGTAGGGTAGGAGCTCACTGAGACGTTATGTCTCATCCCTTTCCTTCTGGTGCAGGTTCTTCGCAGGTAGCACGTCGTAAAGGTAAAGAGAAGGCTACGGATTGATCGTGCTGCTTATGTTTTATTATTGTGGACATTTGTATATGAATGATGTATTATGATGTATATTACGGAGAATGTTGTATCGGATAATGAGTTGTATCACAAACTTATGCATTTTATATTTATTATACAACTTTCTGTATTGTATTTAATATATCCGGTACGAAATTTTAATACTCGTAAGAGATCCTAGGCAATCTCGATATGGGTGTTACAATTTGGTATCAGAGCAGGTCGATTCAGACCGTGCCTGGGTCATTAAAGTACAATCCAATTTTGTGGACCTCTTGGATCCAGGACATTATTCTAGTTGTTATATTCGGTTAAAACTGATCACTTTGACTTGCATATGACAGCTAGGATAAGATGTCTGGGAGAAGAAGAGGACCCGGTAGACCTCGTGCCAATCAAGCTAGTGATGAAAGTGGAGGACCCAGTATGAATTCATGGGAACAGATGATGCAGCAACAGCAGGCCTGGCAGCAGCAGTACCAAGAGCAACAAGCTCAGAATGCGTTACAGTATCAGCAAATGATGCTGATGATGCAACAGCAATCTCAGCAACAGGCCCAATCTCAGCAGAAATGGATGGAAATGATGCAGCAAGGGCAGGGTTTCCATCCACAGCCACCACCTCCTCCAGCAATTGGTAATCCCGTGTTTCGGGAATATAATAGGCATCACCCTCCGGAGTTCAATGGAGACGGTGAACCTCAAGAAGCAAGAAAGTGGATTAAGCAGATGGAGAAGATCTTCAGAATGGCTGAGTGTTCAGAAGAAGATAAAGTGGTCTATGCCACAAACCAACTCAGAGGCGCAGCAGAAGATTGGTGGGAATCTGCTCAGCGCCGGATGGAAGCCAATGGTGTAGAAGTGAATTGGGTAAACTTTAAAGAAGTGATGTTAGAGAAATATTTACCTTTGTCCTATAAGGTAAAGAAGGAGCAAGAGTTCTTAGAATTGAAACAGGGTAGCATGTCGGTGGCAGAGTTCACCAAGAAGTTTGAGGAGCTGTCCTACTATTCTACACATAACGAATATGCTGAGAATGAAGTGTGGAAAATGAATCAGTATAAACGAGGCTTAAGAGGCGAGATCGACACTGCAGTAAGTCTCCAAAGAACTGCAAGTTACGATGAATTGGTACATGATAGCTTGGTGGTCGAAGCAGGACTTGCAAAGACCTCAAAAGAAAGATCAGTGGCTTTTGAAAGAAGGAAGAGTAGGATGCAGGATAAGTATCATGACAAGTTGAAACCGAAGGGGTCACCTCAAAGGGGTAAACAGACGTATTCACCGAAGGCTGGTGCTATTTGCAACAATTGCGGAAAATCACATTACGGCGAATGCATGAAGGGTACAGGTATTTGTTATGGATGTAAGAAGCCGGGGCATATTATTGCAAATTGTCCAGAACGGAGGAATAGAAGTGGAACTGAAGGAACTACCACTAGCAAAGGAAGGGTGTATTCCCTTGATGGTGCAAAGGCCTTGGCAAATGAAGATTTGATTGCCGGTATGTGTTATCTTGGCTCATACCCAGTAAAAGTTCTTTTTGATTGTGGCGCTTCATGCTCTTTTATTTCATATAAATGTGTGGAGACGCTTCAATTATCTTTGTCTCCGTTGAATCCTCCAATGTTAGTATCTACCGCTACTGAAGGCGGAATTGAGGCAAAGTATGTATGTGAAAACTGTCATATCATTGTGTCTAGTAAGACTTATTATGTTGATCTAGTGTGTCTCCCGATGGAGCAACTTGACGTGATATTAGGCATGGATTGGCTCTCTGCTAACCATGTGTATATTGGATGTTCTGAAAAGAGTATTTATATGCCGACCAGTGATACGACGGAAGGTGTGGCTTTATCAGAATTGATTAACCGCACCCATCAGTTAATCCAATTTATTTGTGCCCAGGATAAGGGATTTTATGTTATGCTCACTGTGGCTTCAGAATCAGAGTTAAGTCCCAGTGATATTCCCATTGTGAATGAGTATTTAGATGTTTTCCCTTCAGAAGTGAATAGTTTGCCTCCAGAGCGTGAGGTGGAGTTCTCAATTGATTTAATTCCAGGAGCGGAGCCGGTATCTGTGGCCCCGTACAGAATGTCGCCTACGGAACTTAAAGAACTGAAATCTCAGTTAGAAGAATTGATTCAGAAGCATTTCATCAGACCCAGTGTGTCACCTTGGGGTGCTCCAGTTTTGTTAGTCAAGAAAAAAGATGGAAGCATGAGGCTGTGTATAGACTACCGCCAACTTAATAAAGTGACTATCAAGAACAAATATCCTCTTCCAAGGATTGATGATCTCTTAGATCAGCTCAAGGGAGCAACGGTGTTTTCTAAAATTGATCTTCGGTCAGGTTACCATCAAATCCGCATTAAGTCTTCAGATGTGTCTAAGACGGCGTTTCGAACGCGTTACGGGCACTATGAATTTCTGGTTATGCCTTTCGGTGTAACTAATGCTCCAGCAGTCTTTATGGATTATATGAACAGAATATTTCAGCCTTACCTTGATCAATTTGTGGTGATTTTCATAGATGACATCTTGATTTATTCTAAGGATCCTCAGGAACATGCTCAGCACTTGAGAATTTTTTTGGATGTCCTCAGAGACAAGCAGTTATATGCTAAATTTAGCAAGTGTGAGTTCTGGCTATCTGAGATTAAATTTTTGGGTCACGTTATTTCTCAAGGAGGAGTAGCCGTCGATCCATCCAAAGTTGAAGCTGTACTAAGTTGGGAAAGACCCAAGAATGTAGCAGAGGTCAGGAGCTTTCTAGGCTTGGCAGATTATTATCGAAGGTTTATTATGAAATTTTCTCAGATTGCCTTACCTTTGTCACGCCTTACCAGAAAATATGTACCCTTTAATTGGGATGAAGAATGTGAAGAGAGCTTCAGAGTTCTGAAAAGAAAGTTGACTAAAGCGCCAGTGTTGGCAATACCAGATCCTGAAAGGAGATACACCGTTTTCTGCGATGCATCTTCCAAGGGACTGGGAAGTGTTCTTATGCAAGGGGAGAACGTGATAGCTTATGCCTCTAGACAGCTCAAGACTCATGAGGAGAATTACCCCACTCATGATCTTGAGTTAGCAGCTATAATTTTTGCATTGAAGATATGGAGGCATCATTTGTATGGTGCACAATTTGATTTGTTCAGCGATCATAAGAGTTTGAAATACTTGTTTGATCAGCGAGACCTCAACATGAGACAAAGACGATGGATGGAATACTTGAAGGACTTTGATTTTGACCTGAAATACCATCCAGGAAAAGCAAATGTGGTAGCTGATGCCTTGAGTCGAAAGGCTTTATTTAAAGCTGAAATAATGATGCATACATGTGGGTTATATGAGAAATTCAGAGACCTTAATCTACATGTTACAGAATTAGAAGGTGGCATCTTGCTGAACAAGATAGATATTTCGTGCGACCTACGGTTTAGGATTGCACAAGCTCAATCTGTGGATATGGACCTTCAAAGGAAAGTTGGCCAACCAGGGTTTTCATGGGCGCCAGATGGTATAGTATTGTTTGAAGGAAGGGTTTATGTTCCGAATGATATGGAATTGAAAAGGTTGATTTTAGAAGAAGCGCACAAGAGCAGTTTTAGTATTCATCCAGGTACCACCAAGATGTATCAAGATTTGAAGAGAGATTATTGGTGGCCTAGTATGAAAAGAGATGTTGCGGAATTTGTGTCGCGATGCATTGTATGTCAGCAGGTGAAGATTGAGCATCAAAGGCCTGCGGGAATGTTAGTACCTTTGGAAATTCCATTGTGGAAATGGGAAGATATAACCATGGATTTTGTGAGTGGATTACCTCGAACACAGCGAGGACATGACTCCATTTGGGTAATAGTGGACCGGTTAACCAAGTCAGCTCATTTCTTGCCGGTTAAGACTACTTACCGAGCTTCTCAGTATGCCGAGTTGTTTATATCAGAGATTGTGAAACTCCATGGTGTGCCAGCTAACATTGTGTCTGATAGAGATCCCATCTTCACATCCCACTTTTGGAAGGCTTTTTAGAAGGCTTTAGGGACCAGATTAAAGATGAGCACGTCCCATCATCCTCAAACGGACGGAAAATCCGAGAGAACTATTCAGACGTTAGAGGACATGTTACGCGCATGTATCCTAGAAGATGGAGGAAGTTGGAACGACCACCTACTACTGATTGAATTTTCTTACAATAACAGTTACCATTCTAGCATTGGAATGGCACCATATGAAGCTTTGTATGGTAGGAAATGTAGAACCCCACTTTGCTGGGCTGAGGTTGGAGATAAGAGTATATTGGGACCTGAGATAATACAAGAGACGACCTTAAAGATCAAATCCATTCAGGATAAAATGAGAACAACTCAAAGTCGTCAGAAAAGTTATGCGGATAAGCGGCGAAGACCCTTAGAGTTTGAAGAAGGAGACCATGTATTCCTTAAAGTTACGCCCAAGTTGGGATTAAGAGGAGCATTCAGAACTAAGAAACTTTGTCCAAGGTATGTTGGACCGTTTCAGATACTTCGACGTGTCGGTCCGGCAGCTTATCAGTTAGCGCTGCCACCGGCCATGTCAGGTTTACATGATGTATTCCACGTCTCTCAGCTGAGGAAGTTCATTCCCGATCCTTTCCAACTAGTGGAACTGGACGGTATTGATTTGAGATCGGACTTGACTTTTCAACCTGAACCAGATCGAATAATTGATCGTGATGTTAAGTCTTTGCGGAACAAAGAGATTCCTATTGTTAAAGTTGTTTGGAAAGGTTCTCCCGACGGCGAAGCGACGTGGGAACTAGAGTTAGAAATGCAAGAGCACTATCCACATCTATTTTCAGGTAAATTCTAAATTTCGAGGACGAAATTTCTTTAAGGGGGGTAGATTGTAATATCCCGCTCATAAGTATCAGTTATCAGTGTTAGAAACTTGAGAAACAAGCATGGCAAATAAGTAATTTAGGTGGAGATGGCAATTTTGTAATTAATGGAGAAGGGGAGATTGTTTTAAAAAGAAACATGATATTTTCATGTTGCCATTTTCTTCTTCTTATCCTTACTAACAAAAAATCAGCTTTCCTCCCACTTCTCTCAAATCTCACACGCCCTCTCTCACTTACCATCATTCATCCAAACTTCAATCAAAACCCTAGTGAGAAATCTTGCAAAGAAAGCTTGTGTTGGAAGAAAGAACAAGAGAAAGTGAAAAGGAGAAACAAGGAGAATCAAGAGTAGAGTAGATTGGAGCTAGGGCTTTTGGAATCAGAGTTTAGCAAGCACCAAATTGTGGATTAAGGTGAGCTCCACAGGGTTTTTCGAACCCGTCTGAGTAAGTCTGAAAGTTTATAGTTTCATGACCTAGTTTAGTGTTTTAGTGCCTAATTACCTTTCCATGTTAATTCTTGATTATTCATGATGTTAACTAGCTATATGCTTTAGAAATTGATCCTTAAAGATGTTATGATGTCTGGGTATGTTGGATAAGCTGAAATGATGAAAAATCACGTTTTAAACTTGCCAAATGCTGTCTAACTGCAGGTAAAATCGTGTCACGATTTTCCAATCGTGTCACGATTTCACAGGCAGGAACAAACACATTTTCTGGGTAGAAAATCGTGTCACGATTTCCAAATCGTGACACGATGTGGTAGTGGCAGAATATGTTGTTTTTTCATCACTTCTCGCACCATTCCGGCTAACCAACGCTACCTCGGACTCAATAACGATATGTAGTGACTAAGTGTCGCTATTAAGCATAGGAAGACCCAACCTTTAGGGAATGTATGGATGAATTATAGATGAGGAAAGGTACCATGATAAGAGAGGATTATCTTAATCCATAAGTAGTCATAGTGATGTTAAGGAACTAGATTAGGGTTTAACCCTTATGGCGCAATGTTATGAACTTGATTCAATCTAAGAATGATACAATGATTAAGCTTAGAACCTTTTCATAGGTTAAGCACTTATGAATGATCACTTAAGGAATAAGATTATGATACGAATACGTTTTACGATTATGATCACGTGTTCATCAGACTCCGGGTTACGCCGGATGGGATTTCTCCGAAAGGGCTATCCACACGTAAGTTAAAAGATTTAAACATGTCCATCAGGCTCCGGATTATGCCGGATGGGACTTCTCCGAGAGGGTCGTCCACATGTAAAGTTAAGATGTGTCCAGCAGGCTCCGGATTATGCCGGATGGGGCTTCACCGAAAGGGTTGCCTACACAAAGATAAGAGGAGTCCGGTGTTAGCCTGATATGATAGGAATTTCACCGGTATGATGGGAGATGTACTTCGGGGTTACTCCACCCGGATGCACTCCGTAAAACGAACCAAGATAATGTTATGTTTGTTCAACCCTAACTGCTAACTTAATGATACGAAAGACGAATACGTATACCTTTATGTAATACGAGATATGATGATTAGTTCCTAGTGGACGAGATGTGATCATAGGATGTCCCCAAGATCACTACGTATAAGATTAAGATAAGAATAGCGTATGAAATGCATGAGATAAGACAATGAAGCGATCCTAGGTTCCCCTTGATCGCGATAAAAGTAAAGAATGATGGCATCGTAGGTATCCCCAAGATTGCCAAGAGTAGGCACGGCGACCCTAGGTTACCCCCGTGGTTGCCAACAGTTGGTAGGGTAGGAGCTCACTGAGATGTTATGTCTCATCCCTTTCCTTCTGGTGCAGGTTCTTCGCAGGTACACGTCGTAAAGGTAAAGAGAAGGCTACGGATTGATCGTGCTGCTTATGTTTTATTATTGTGGACATTTGTATATGAATGATGTATTATGATGTATATTACGGAGAATGTTGTATCGGATAATGAGTTGTATCACAAACTTATGCATTGTATATTTATTATACAACTTTCTGTATTGTATTTAATGTATCCGGTACGAAATTTTAATACTCGTAAGAGATCCTAGGCAATCTCGATATGGGTGTTACATCAACACTCCAGAAGACAATCTAGAACACAATTCAAAATACTCCATGATGAAAAATAATATGGAAGTCTCTAGAATACTAAAGAATAATATCGAAGTCTCTAGAATACTAAAGAATAATATTGAAGTCTCTAGAATACTAAAGAATAATAAGGAAGCTACTAGACACTCTACTAAATAAAATAAAATTGACCACTAGGGAAATCTTAACTTTTCTCGATCTTTCTAGTCATATGAACTAGATATCTATGTCTCTAGAATTTTCTTTGTAATCAATGTTTCTAGATCTTTCTATTTTGTAATGTGGAGCGTTACTAGAGTAGTATAAATAGGGTTCTCTGCCAAGTGTTTAGGCACTCAAGAATTCAAGCATTGAAGCATTCAAATAACAACAACTTTCTTTTAGAATATTAGAGAGTTTCTCTATTTTTTTCCTACCTTTCCTTTTGTCCCTGAGTCAGATTTGGCATCAAAGCAGGTTATGATACCTTGGAGTTGAGTTTAAGCGAAAAAAATCAACAGAAAGTGAGTTTTCAAGTGAGCAAGGAGTTGCTTTCTCAAAACTTTACTTTGTGGCCATTTGTTTACGAAACTAACACCACCAACAAAACAACCACGCACCGCCACGATCTTCACCAAAAAAAAAAGATCACCGACCACCATTGACAAAATGCCACCTAGAAAGAAAAATGAATGAACTTTGCAAGAAATTGAGATGGAAGAAATGAGACGACAAATTCAACTACTCCAGGGGACTGTCAACGCCCAACAAGCATTATAGAAGCACAACGAAGAAGAGTTAATGATGATGGCTCCGGTAGTGACTCTTCATCATCTAGAAGCAGTCGCTCACACCAACGTCAAATTCGAATGAATGATATCAAAGTAAACATTCCAGATTTTGAAGGGAATCTACAACCCGATGAGTTTGTGGATTGGCTACAAACTGTTGACATGTGTTTGAGTCTAAGGAGGTTCTAGAGGAGCAAAAAGTAAAGATCGTGCTCTCAAGCTGAAGAAACACGCTTCAATTTGGTGGGAAAATCTTAAAAGGAAACTAGAGCATGAAGGGAAAAGAAAGATCAAGACATGGGAGAAGATGCGTCGAGAACTAACCTGTAAGTTTTTGCCTCCTCGTTATTATCAGGACAATTTTATTCAATTACAAAATCTTCTTCAAAAATCTTTGTCCGTAGAAGAATATACTAGAGAGTTTGAGAAGTTGATGATGAAATGTGATATCCATGAAAAGGAATAGCAAAGGATTGCTCGATACCTAGGAGGGCTAAACACTGACATTGCACACCCAGTCCAACTTCAACAATATTAGAGCTTAGATGAGATTATTCGTCTAGCCATCTGGGTTGAGAAACAACTTCCTAAAAAGTCTTCATACCAACCTCTTTCCTCCATCAGAAATTATGCCCACCGTAACAAATCACCAACCCAAGAACCTAGCTCCTCAAAACTGCAACAAAAGACAACGAAATAGAACAATTCTAAGACACCTAGATGCTTCAAATGTCAAGGGTTTGAACATATTTCTACTGATTGTCCAAATCACAAAACCATCACCATCATCGAAGGGGAGATACACAAAGTTTCTAAAGAAGAAGAACATATTCATGAAGCGCTAGAAGAAGAAGAGATGGGCGAGCCAATATATGACGAAGAGCTTGTTCTTTCTTATTTTGGTGAATCACTAGTAGTTAGAAGAAGCATACACACCAAAACAACCAAAGAAGAACCATGTCTAAGACATAATATTTTCCACACTCGCTGCACCTCGCAAGGCAAAGTTTGTGATGTCATCATCGATAGTGGAAGCTAATGACAGAGCATCATATGACATTTTTGGCTATGTTTTTAGTACTTTTCTTTGCATTTGAAGACAAAGTTTGCCGTTGTCGGGGATTGTTGATATTTCGACAAGGTAATCGGTGAAACTTATTTTAATTATTAGGATTAGCTCTAGGTAGGTCTAAGTAAGTTTTTCTTTTATTGTTTTTAAATTTTCAGATTTTATCTTTTAATTAATTAAAAGTAGCGATTTTTTTTTAGTAATGATAATGAGTTTGTTTAGTTTTTCATATCTTTTTAGGTAGCATACCATTTTAGATTAGGTTAAAATTTATTTTCCCTATTTATTAGGGTAAACTTGTTTCCTTTTTAGTTTAGATTTGATTTGTTTTTATTTTCCTTGTTTTTAGGTTAGTTATATTTTATTTTCATATCTTATTCAAAAATAACAAAAACATTTTTCTATTTTATTTAGGCTAGAATCTAGGTAGTCAACACAAAACCAAATTGAAACTCTCTTTAGGAACTAGTTGGAAGCACAAAAAAATAATGAAGCCTCAATTAAAAACCTTGAGACAACAATTGGGCTAATCTCTACACAACTTGCAAATAAGTCTAGAGTAGGTTTTTCGGGATCCACTTTAGATAATCCAAAAAGGGGAAAGTTGTAGGCTAGTGGTAGATGAAGAGGAGGTAGAAAACATACAGAGTGATAATGACTATGAGGAAGAACCAGAAGAATGTGAAGGGGAAAATAGTTCTAGGGAAGAATTAACAAAGTATGAAGAAAACATAGAGAGTGATAATGACTATGAGGAAGAATCAGAAGAATGTGAAGGGGAAAATAGTTCTAAGGTAGAAAACATAGAGAGTGATAATGACTATGAGGAAGAATCAGAAGAATGTGAAGGGGAAAATAGTTCTAGGGAAGAATTAACAAAGTATGAAGAGGTAGAGTCTAGCATCCTAGAATATCAGGAAAAAAGTAATTGAAAGTGTAAACATATCTAGGAAGGAAAGAAAATATTGGAGAAGGTCCGAACACTTATATCACCTTTTTAAAAAGAATGACTTTAAAACCCAAAACCTTGAAAACTCTGAAACAAAAACCAGCCTGGCAGAAGAATTGGGAATTTTTCTTTATCATACATCACTTAATGGAAGGGAAACTTGACATTAATTCTCAAGGGAGAAGGAACGAAAGGCAAGGTTGAATGAGGAAACAAACTTTGAGGAGTTAGTTGAAGGAATGGAAAAATTAAGCATTGAAATACATGTTAAAGAAATGATGTCTCTAAGCAATAAGCTCATTAAACTACTCATAGGGTTGGTTTTAGAAGAATATAAACAAGCCAGTAACAGAGAGGACCTTAAAAAAAACCAGGAATCTCTCAAATGAAAAAGCAATACAAAAAGCATAGAATCCTGGTTGTTTTAACCTCCTCTTTTCAATCAATGGAGTCCATATTGGTGAAGCTTTATGTGATTTAGGATCTAGTATCAACTTGATGCCACTTGAAAACTTCAAAAGAATTGGAGGACTTTCTTTACAACCTCAAATTGTGATAGTAGGTTCAGCAGATGGTTCAAAGACCCGTGTGGATTGTATAGTAAGAAACGTGTAAGTGAATTTTAACAATTTTTCTTTTCCTGCAGATATGACAGTCATGAAAATGGTAGATCATAAAGATTGCCCTTTACTCTTAGGAAGATCATTCCTTGCAACTACTCAAGCACTCATAAATGTGGAAAAAGGTGAAATTGTGATCATATCAAATGATGAGTACAACACTTACCAGGTTGTTGCCAAGGAAAAGGGAGATACATCTAAAGATGCATGCAAAATGACAAAGGAAGTTAGTTCACACCCGACAATTGCTATGAAGGAGCCAAAGCTTACAAACACAGATAAGACAGATGAATGTAAAGCAAATGTTGCACGGACTCGAGAGGAAATAGTGACGCCTGAAAAAACCTTAAAAGAGAAACCGGAGATTACAGTAGGAAGTCGGTTAATGGTTCAGAATCCTAGCAAGAATGTTTCTCAGTAAGAATAATGACGGGGACTTGTCACAATGCAGTCCATCGTCTACAGTAGGCATTATGTGATTTGGCATCCAAACATGGGATTTCCGAAAGTTCAAAGATCCGAACTACAAATAATGGAAGAAGTTGATAAGCCAGAACAAGAAGATGATACTTGGAGAGAATCCCCATTGTTCCAAATCTTTGCTAAATGGATAGACTTTATGAAAGAATGTTAAAACAAGTATGGATGGTCAGACTATGAGGAAGAGCTAGAAGAGGAAGGGGAAGACATGGAACCTGGAGGTTTGGGGTTCCCAAGCTCAACTTAGATACATGCGTCAAGCTCGAGATGCTAAACAAGTGCTGAATGGGAGGCAACCCATCTTTTTATTTTTCAAGTAATTTAAAATTTCTGTCATTTATTTTACATAGCCACTTTATCTAATAATTTCTTTCTTTTACTGTTGCTAACTTGCGACTAGGTTCGTTGTTTTTACATGAATTGCATAACTTTCCCTTTCAAAAATCAACAAAATTTGTTTTAGTCTTGGAGAATTGTTCCAAACATTGTCAGCAGAGGGCTAGCTTACTTCCAAGGTTCAAGAGCACGATAACTATTGGAGCTTGCTGCGGAAGATACTCAGAAAAAAGTCACCACTACAATTCTGTATAGCATAACCGGTGAGATTTTGAGCCAAATATATATTCCATTTTGTCTCTACTTTTTTCTTTCATTATGAGTGTTCAATGTTGGACTGCTATTTTTGCTTGAAATTTCGGTCGTTCTCTACGGACTATCGGTTGTATTGTCATACAAACGAGGCATTTGGTTTTAGTAACTAGAGCCTTTTTCAAGCCACCCTGAATTATCAGTATATATCCTTTATGAAACCACTTTGAACCTCCATGCATTAATATTTTCTTGGTTACTTTTGTGTGACTTTGAATTATGTCACAAGTTATGAACCCTAATGACTATATTTGTTTGATTTCCTTTTTGGAGTTAGATAGGTTAGTGAAATACTTATCATGGTTTGAAATTAAGTTTGGGGTTGCTATTTGGAATTAGCAACATCTTAAGTTTAGGGTGGGGTACTGGTTCAACTTGGTTAGCAAAGAAAAAAATTGAAAAAAGAAAAATGTAGATAAAACATCAAAATGATGGTCTACACAAAAAAACAAATACAAAATCAAGAGACACAAACAAAAGTTTGGTCCCTCCCAAAAAAAAAAGAAGAATAAGTAGTTCTACTAGTTCCCGAGTTCTTTGAACTGGTTCCAAAATGAAAGCTAGTACCTCATAACAATGGTTGTGACACAATTTGTGAATGAATTTACAGGTTTTGGATGACAAAGTTCTTCAAAGTATTTTAAATAGGGAATTCTTAGGATGTAACTCCAAAGTGCTTGTTAGCTTACTTTCCCAAATATTTCGCATCTTGACCTCAACCACGTTATAACCTTGAAAAGACCTCTATATGCGTGTGTGTGATGATATATACCTTGAGTGTCTGTTTAGAATTGCTTCAATCTCATGGCAAGGTACAATCACATAACGACTAGAGTGTGGAAAATGCCTTGACCAGCCCCACTGGCTTTAGGAGACACATACGTGTATCTTAGAATTGTATGTGGTTGAAAGTAAGAGTATCTTCTCTAAGCTTGTTCCGCTTGCATGGTGGTGGTAAGTTAGTCAATTCTGGTAGTGAGAGGAATGACAATCTGAGAAAATCTACAAAAAGGTATGTTTCATTCTTTAAATTCATGTAAATTCTAAATTCTTGCTATTGTGTTGCTTGAGGACAAGCAACGGTTTAAGTTTGGGGTTGTGATGACAGAGCATCATATAAAATTTTTGGCTATGTTTTTAGTACTTTTCTTTGCATTTGAAGACAAATAAGTTAAGATATAGAGGAGTTATCAATGCTTTGAGGAACATAATGTATTGTTTTCACTCAAGTCGTTGTAGTTCACTTTTATCTTAGTTCATGCAACTTCATAGGTGTTTTGAGCGTTTTGTAGTGAGAAATCATGTAAATCGACAAATCAAGACATCACGTGAAGGATCAAGGATATGAAGATTGAAATCAATGGTTCTTAGAAGGTTTTTGAAGACAATAGAAAGTGAAGAAAATTCATTTCAAGTCCTAGGAGTTTCCAGACGGAAGAACGATAAAAAACGGGAGAAAAACGCAAGATTTCGCACATCAAGGGTTGCCTCAGGCGCCATTAGCGCCTGGCCATGTGCCATTAGAGCCTGAGGCAGTGTTGCTACTGCCCTGGGCGCCATTAGCGCCCTTGTATGCTCCAGTAGCGCCCGACTGCAGGTATTTTTTACTTACAACTTGTTTTCCAAGCTGGATCGGTGCAAAAAGCCCAGTTTTTTCTCTTAAACCCTACCCACTCATTTGCTATACATATAGACCCTTGCACTCATTATTATTCATTCAGAACACTGACAGTTTAAAGCAAGGGTTAAACATCAGAGCTTCAAGGGAGGATTTTTTCCTTCTGTTGTTCTCTCTAGGGTATGTTTTTCTATTGTTTTGTTATGATGTATGTTGCCATGAGCAACTAAACCTCTTGATTAGGGTTCCATGATGAACCCTTTCTTATTTGTTGGTTATTATTAATAAAGTTTTCATCCAATTTATGTTTTTATTGTGCCCGTTTTAAATTAGATTATGCATGTTCTTTAATGTTTTTTTCAATTGGTTAACTACATTAGTAATCTTGAAGAATGATCTATAGCATAAAAGTAGGCACTGACAACCCGAAATTATATCGGTTCCATTGGCTTTTCTAATTACCACTTCTTATAGAGGTTAGGAAGTTCAGGTTTGAATTCCGGCCGTTTATATACTCCCTTCTTTGGACAGCTGCAGTACACAACCTATGTTGGTGCGACACATAGTTGTTGTGAGAAGCTTCCTGAGAGTTTTATCCGCTTGTTTCATTAAATCATAAGTAGCACACATAACTGTTCATTTCTTAAAGTTTAATTTCAACAAAGACAAAGGGGGGATTCGAAGGATTTGGTAGGGTAGTTCAACCTTGCAACTCTATTTAATTATCTGAATCACAAACCTAATCTTGCATTTGGCAGGGTAGTTCAACCTTGCAACTCTATTCAATTTTACTTAACTTTCACTCTTTAAAATAAGTTTTATTAATTACTAAGTTTAACGACAATCCCAGTGGAGAACGATAAACTTACTACTTTATTACTTGTTACGATTTGGTGCATTTGCCAATTTTGTTCATCAGAAGTTGTGAGAATGTTGTATCCAACTATACGGTGGAAAAATTGAAGGTGCCGACGAAGGAGCACCCACATCTATACAAGTTACAATGGCTCAACAATGGTAACGAGGTCAGGTTCTCTAAGCATTGCCTTGTATCTTTCTTCATTGGGAAAAAGTACAAAGATAATGTATGGTGTGATGTTATCCCCTTGGATGCTTTCACCTACTTCTTGGGAGACCTTGACAATATGATTGTCATGCCTTATACGACGGTCATTCTAACACTTACACCTTTGTGAAAGATGGTGTTAAAATCAAGTTGGTGCCCCTACCCCCCAATGCATTTGATGAAGGAAAAAAGGAATCCAAGCCAATAGTATCTCTAGTCTCAAAAGAACCATTCAAGGTGACAACAAAGGATGTCAAAGACATGAGCGTTGTCCTATTGGTTAACTCCAATGAAGAATCCACCATTACAAAGGAGGTTGAGCATCTTCTTGTTGAATTCTCAGATGTTGTACCATCAGAAATTCCATTAGGACTGCCTCCGATGTGAGACATACAACATGCAATTGACTTTATCCCTGGAGTTTCCATTCCTAATAGACCGGCTTACATGATTAGTCTAACAGAGCATGTTGAAGTCCAACACCAAGTTGAAAAGTTGCTCAAGAAAGGGTTGATTCGGGAGAGTGTCAGTCCTTGTGTTGTGTCTGCACTTCTAATACCGAAGAAGGGTGGTAATTAGAGAATGTGCATGGACAGTCGAGCTGTCAACAAGATCACCATTAAGTATCGATTTCCATTCCCCAGGATCGATGATATGTTGGACCAATTACATGGTGCAATTATCTTCTCTAAGGTTGATCTTCGAAGTGGAGACCATCAAATCAGAATATGTCCAGGTGATGAATGGAAGACAACTTTCAAGACAAAAGACGGCCTTTATGAGTGGACAGTTATGCCTTTCGAGTTATCAAATGCTCCGAGTAAATTTATGCGGCTAATGAATCAGGTACTTTGGCCCTCTATTGGTAAATTTGTTGTTGTGTACTTTGATGATATTTTTATCTATAGCAAAAGTAAAGAAGAGCCTGTATGGCATATCCGGTAAGTGCTCCAAACTCTTCGTGAGCAAAAATTTTATGCCAACCTCAAGAAATGCTAATTCTTGAGCGATGAAGTAAATTTTTTGGGGTACATCATCAATGCTGAAGGAATAAAAGTTGACCCAAGCTAGATTGAAGTTATCAACAGTTGGCCAACTCCAAAGCTTGTCGATGATATAAAGAGTTTTCACGGCTTAGCTTTTTTCTACAGAAGGTTCATTAAAAACTTTACCTCGATTGATGCCCCTCTTATTGAATGCATCAAAGGAGAGAAATTTAGGTGGTCCGAAGAAGCCAATAAGAGCTTTAAGGAAGTGAAGAAGCATTTGACCGAGGAACCCGTGCTAGCCCTTCCTAACTTTGACCAAGTATTCGAAGTTAGTTGTGATGCTTTGAACACTAGAATTGGAGTTGTTCTCAGCCAAGAGGGACATCCTATAGCCTTTTTCGGTGAGAAACTCAACAATGGGATGAAGCCATATGTAGTTATAGGTCTTTGTTTTGATGATATTCATTAGATAGGTTCATTTGCTGATGTTTTATTGCTGATTTTTATAATAGAATCATGTTAAAGCACCTAGCAGTTTGTTTCTCGTGTGTCCTAGTGTTCCTAGTTGTCTGGCGTGGTATACATATATAGAAAAGTTCATTTCTCTTGGCAAAAATATGTTTCTAGCAGTTTGATTCGATTCAAATATATTTGAATCGTATCATAAGAAGTCTTTGCCATTTTTCCATGTGTCCTAGTGTTCCTTGTGAATTTTGAATCGATTCATGAATTGATGAATCATATCATTCTTGAATCGAATCAAATTTGCTTGATTTGTCATTGGTTTCTTCTGGACTTGTTTTTTGGCTTGCTGATTCGATTCATATCTGATTGAATTGTATCAACCTTCATCCTAGGCAATATGATTCGATTCATTTTAGGTCTGAATCATATCAATCTTCATTTCTCATCCTGCTTGTTTTCTACTTGTCTGAATCGATTCACACATTTAGTGATTTGATTCATTATGTTATTTTTGGACAAATATTGTCTCTTGCCACTCCTTTGTATATATACTCATATCCTCTTAACACCAAAACCACTAAAACATTTGCATCTATTCTCTCTAGAGTCTCCAAACCTCATTTTCCATTTGTTCTTCAGATTAAACACTTTTTCTAAGAATCGTTATGGTCTTTGAGTCAAAGATTGCTAGAGTGTTATAGGGATTGTAAGTTGATTACTTTCAAGGATACTGATTGGGAATCAAGGATCTAAATTGAATTGAGTAATTTCATTCCACCTCCAAGGGTATTATGGGTTCTTTCTAACCTTCTTGAGTTGAAGGGGATCCAACCACCGGACGGAGGAAAGAAGAGTTGGAGTGAAAAGCTTCAAGGATTGCACGGGTGATTGGGGATTCGAAGACTTGAAGAAACACCATTCAAAGGTTAATTGAAGATTGGGGGAGTGATTGCATAGGAATTGAAAATTAGGGTAATTGAAGGAGTTCTTGTAATCACAACATTGTAATCAAACGTTCAATTTTAGTCAAAGTCCTTGGTGGAGACGTTTTCCATCAAGAAGAGTAGACGTACCTCAAAGCAAGGACGAAAGGGGGAACTACTATAAATCTCGGTGTCGTTTTTCTTCCCTTTCTTCTTTAATTTCGTCTAATTTGAGTATATGTTTGTTTGATAATTGTTAGAATTGATTTAAATGTGATCTTGTTTCAATTTGTTAAACTTAACTTAATTATTTGAATTATGTTTTCTCCTAATTTACACTGATCACATTTGGATTCAATCTAGTATCAATTTATCAAACACATATACCTTGTGTTCATTAGTATAGTTGATTGAATTGCTCTTAGGTTTGGTTTGAGGATTCTCTAGTTTTGTATATTGTGTGAGAATTATTAATCATTGATTGTATTAAGATTTAGCATTTGAATCTCAATTAAATAGTAAATCATATTGTGCATTACATTTTCTTAATCTTTTTGTTATTGTTATTGTTTCAAGCACAAATCCAATAAGTCAATTTGTTTTAAAACTCGCTTTCGCTAAAAACTCGATAATATTTTTAAAATTCTATTCAACCCCCCCCCCTCTAGCGCGTATTCTATCTTGTCATCTAGACCAACAAGGGAAGCTCAGGTACTCTACATATGACAAGGAGTTTTATGTTGTTATTCATGCTCTTCATCATTGGAGCCACTACTTGCTGAATAAGGAGTTTCTTCTTTACTCTGAACATGAAGCCCTTAAGCACTTGAACTCTCAACAAAAGATCAGTTGTAGGCACGCTGCTTGGAGTGAACTTTTGCGGTCTTATCCTTTTCTACTCAAACACAAGGCAGGAGTCCAGAATGTTGTAGTAGATGACCTCAGCCGACGCCATAATTTACTTACTACTCTTCAAACGAAAGTTATCGGATTTGAGATTATCAAGGAGTTGTATCCAAATGATCCCGACTTTGGTAAAGTTTGGAGTTCCACTAATGCGCAGTCATCTCAAGGATATTACAAACATGACAGATTCTTGTTCAAAGGAAAACTATATGCATTCCCCAATGCTCTTTAAGGAAAGCAATTAATTTGGAGGCCCACGATGGAGGACTGGTAGGACAATTTGGGCAAGATAAAATAGTAGCCTTAGTCAAGGAGAATTCCTATTGGCCTAAGTTGGAAAGAGATGTCAATAGACACATCCAAAGTTGCAAAATTTGTCACTTGGCCAAATCCAAAAGTCAGAATACATGGTTATATACGCCACTTCTGGATCCTAAGGCACCTTGGGAAGATGTTAGTATGGATTTTTTTTCCTTGGACTATCTCGAACTCAGTGACAAAAAGGATTCCATAATGGTAGTCGTAGACAGGTTTTCTAAAATGGCCCATTTCATACCATGTCAGAAGACTAATGACATTAACCAAGTTGCAGACTTGTATTTGAAGGAAATTGTTCGTCTTCATGGCATCCCAAAAACCATCACATCGGATCGAGGTGTAAAATTCATAAGCCACTTTTGGAGAACATTATGGTAGAAGATGGGTACTAAGCTCCAATTCAGCAGTGCTAGTCACCCTCAGACAGATGGGCAAACAGAAGCAATTAATAGACTTATGGGGTACTTACTTATAAGTTTTGTGGGAAAGAATTTAAGGCAATGGGATCTTATCCTTACACAGATTGAATTTGCCTATAATAACTCCACCAATCAAGCTATCAGGAAGAGTCCATTTGAGGTGGTTTATGGCATGCGTCCTCTTAGCCCACTGGATTTAACTCCATCACCTAGCACTCAGCAGTACATTGCTGATGTGGAACAAAGGGCCAATGAAATCAAGAAGTTGCAAGAACAAGTTTGTGAAAGAATTGAAAAACAAAATTCAAGATATAAGACTTAGTGAGACAAGCATCGCAAGTTGCACACTTTCAAGGAAGGAGACTTGGTATGGATCCACTTGCAAAAGGAACGATTTCCTAACAAACCAAATACCAAGTTATCTCCAAGAGTTGATGGTCCTTTTAGAGTTACACAAAAAATCAATGATAATGCCTGCAAAATAGAGCTACTAGGTGACTATGGAGTCTCTGCTACCTTCAATTTCGCTTGGAGAACGATAAACTTACTACTTTATTACTTGTTACGATTTTGTGCACTTGCCAATTTCGTCCATCACATATCTACACAACAAAAAGTAATGAAAAAATCAATCAATTTTTCATTGAGACATTTTATCAAACACTTGGATTTCAATCTATACATTATGGGTTCATTGTCTTATTTCATTCTCTAAACTACCGCATTGCACTCAAACTTACTCTAACCAACATTCACAGTCCAATTTTTAAGTAATTTGATCATTAACATCCAAAACAAAAATACCAATGCAAAAGGATAATGAACACTTATTTGTAGTTGAGGTTGAAATTTAACTTGATTTGCTTGAGTTTGATGAAATTCGAGTTTGGAGGGAAAAATTTCGATTTGTTTTGTTTTTTAACAATGGCAACTGTTGTCGCTGTTTTGAGAACTCAGTGGCAGTTAACTGCCGTTGGTAGCGAGTGGTAGTTAACTATCATTGAACCAGCGGCAGTTACCTACCATTGATTAATTGTTGCTGGAGTCAATAACGTAAATTTCATGTGTGAATTAGGGGTGTTCGCGGTGCGGTTTGGTTCGGTTTTTAGCCTAAAAGTCATCTGAACCGCAAGATAAAAAAACATGCGGTTTGGTTTAGTTCGGTTGACTTTTAAAATAAAATCCGAACCAAACCAAACCAACCCAATGGGGTTTGGGTTGGATTGGTTGGTGCAGTTTTTTCCATACAATACAATTTTTTGTTTCCAACATTAAAATCGAGTTAAAAAACTATAACACAACATATTTTCAACAATGTTTTCGACAGTGTTTTAAATTTCATCCAACATTACAATTTTATTTTCACAAAACAATATAGACGAAATTAAAAATGTGGACAAAAAATAATCCTATTATGTAAGAAATGTAAAAGACTATTATCTATCATTCTATAAAATTTCATTTTATAAGTGTTTTCATTTTTGAAATAAAAAGCAAAGAAGAAACTTAACAAGAGAAAAAATATGTCATTTTATAAAAGTTTTCATTGAGTTTTTATGAGTATCGGTGTAGGTGACATAGGTTCAATTAACGTTTTTCTTATGTTGCGGTTTGGTTCGGTTGATAAAATAAAAACCGCAAACCAAACCAAACCATACGGTTGAGTAAAATAGTGATCTGAATACATCCAAAGCAAATGCGGTTTTTTGCAGTTTCAGTTTGGGTTGGTTCGATTTGCAGTTTTTCTATTGGATTGGTTCGATTTTGAACACCCCTAATGTGAATGAGCAATTTTATTATTTTAAAAGTGAGGAGCAAAACCCCGTCATTTTTTGGATTCCATGGGTATGAGCCGGATTCTATGGGTACATAGGCCCATGGACTTCTTTTTTAATTGTAGACAAAAATCCAATAATCTTCGAGTTTCGACCCCAAGAAAACGATTATCTAAACGTGACAAACAAAACAACTTGTGTGGAAAATAAGAGCAAAACATGTTCCTCACTTCTCCTCCACAATTCCAAAACAAGAAAAAACAATTTAAAGAAAATAAAACAACAAAATTAATTATCCATTCCCCCTTTCTATGTTGTGTTTCACTTCTCAAACCACAACCAAGTTTTTTCCACCTTAATACTACCACTTCAATTTCTCAGAAACCATGGTCATATACCTCTCTCCTTCTCCACCTTCACACTCATCTTCCATCATCAGATTTTCCAATTCAAAGAGACCCATTTCAGATTCTTCAATAAGGTTCAAAACCCATTTCTCAAAATCACTTTTTTCTTCTTCATTTACTTCCTCAAACGTGAAACTCACCACCAAGAAGCAGTTTTTGCATAATAAAAGAAATAGGGTTGGTTTTAGGACATGTAGAGCAATTGGTGGATTTGATTATGGAAGCTTTGAAGGTCCTCAGTCTGTTCTTGAAGCTGCTGCTGTATTGACAGCTATCATTGTTGTTCATGAAAGTGGTCACTTTCTTGCTGCTTCTCTTCAAGGGATTCATGTGAGTAAATTTGCTGTTGGGTTTGGTCCAATTTTAGCTAAGTTTAATGCTAAGAATGTTGAATATTCCATTAGAGCTTTTCCTCTTGGTGGGTTTGTAGGGTTTCCTGATAATGATCCAGATAGTGATATTCCTGTTGATGATGTAAATTTGCTTAAGAATAGACCAATATTAGATAGGATTATTGTGGTTTCAGCTGGTGTTATTGCAAATGTTATTTTTGCAATAGTTATTATATTTGTTCAAATCCTTGCTGTTGGTTTTCCTGTTCAAGAAATATTTCCTGGTGTTAATGTGCCGGAGGTTCGACCTTTTTCGGCTGCTTCGCGAGATGGATTGCTTTCGGGGGATGTGATCCTTGAAGTTAATGGAAATGAGTTTCTTAAACCTGGTCCTAATTCTGTTTCTGAAGTTGTTGATGTCATTAAGAGTAGCCCTAAGAAATATGTTTTGCTTAAGGTTAAGAGGGGGGGCCAAGACTTCAAAATTAGGGTAACCCCGGATGAGAATTTTGATGGAACTGGTAAAATTGGAGTTCAGTTAGCTCCAAATATCAAGTTGTCTAAGGTTAGGCCGAAAAATGTAGTAGAAGCTGTGACCTTTACTGCAAAAGAGTTTTGGGGTTTATCGTCGAATGTTTTTGATGGGTTAAAGCAGACATTTTTTAACTTTTCTCAGTCAGCTAGTAAGGTTTCAGGTCCTGTAGCGATTATTGCTGTTGGTGCAGAAGTTGCGCGGTCGAACATCGATGGTCTCTACCAATTTGCAGCAATACTCAATATAAACCTTGCGATTATAAACCTTCTACCTTTGCCGGCTTTGGATGGAGGAACATTGGCGTTGATTCTCGTTGAGGCTGCTAGGGGCGGGAGAAAGCTACCTATGGAGGTGGAACAACGGATCATGTCATCGGGAATTATGCTTGTTTTGATTCTTGGGTTATACCTTATTATTCGCGATACTCTTAACCTTGATTTTTTCAAGGAAATCTTGTAATCGTTGTGAAGTCTGATTAGCAATGGGATTCAAATTATATTTCGTGATTCCTACCTGCAAGGCTGTTGCACCTGGTTCGTAGCCGATGATGTTATCAGTTGAGGAGACATGATCATTGTAAATGATTGAGCCAAGTTTCTTCCTCTAGGGATGTTATTTGAGAGACATATCTTGTTACTAATTCATTGATCTCGTCAGGGTTGCATTTGTGGTCATGGAATATCAATTTACAAGTTACAAAAACTAGTTTTTTTTTTTTATTTGTCTACTCAAAACATATAGAAATACTAGTTTTATCTGTGAATTTTAATACATTGTCCTCTGTACTTTTTGTGGCATTCATTTAGTTATCCTTTAAGCGTATAAATATGGTTCTGCATCGAATTTTGATGATCTGGATTCCCTGCCTCTTGAAATATGATTGACTTGTTTGTGTTTAAAAAATAATCATGAATTCTTTTCTTAATTTCTTGATCGTCTCGAATTGACATTCACTTTTTTCTTTCCTTTATAATGTGTTGCTGATAAAAACCTAGAGTTTAATATCTGTAGAAAATTTAGTTGCTTGAGATAATTGCATTATATTTTTGTCTAATTTCATGTCTTGGTGATTTTATGAACTGGTCACCTGGTATGATATTTTCTTCCCTACATGAAACACGATGTGGAACAAACATCAAGCCAAGTTTCCTTCATATGTCAATGTTATCTAGATATCTAGCCAATTAGAGTACCTTTGTATGAAACATCGGAGAGTGGAGATTAAATGTTGGGTGAGAGTGAAAATGAAATATAAGAATTGAAACTAGGATTAGCATTTGTGTGCATATTTTACCATCATGTTGAATTGAAACCAGCATTTTTTTTATGGACATCTTAAGCACTGACCTATATTGAATGCTATAGTTTTCAAAACATAGTAATTTTTGGTATAATTAGTGTTCGACTTCCCCTCAAACAAGATTGTCGTCAACAAGAGTAATCACGTGAGTTCACAAAAAAAGTTGTCAATCTAAAGAGAGTTCATTGTAATCGCCCACATATAATACCTTTTCATAGCTTACCATATTATCCTTGAAAATTGCTCTTCTCACAAACAAAAATGATCATTCTCATACAAACGGACCAAAATATCCTTACGCGACTTAAGTCGAGTTCGGTATATACCAACGTGAATTAAGTCACGCCGAAAGCAACATGAGTTAAGTCACACCGAAAGCAACGTGAGTTAACTCACGTTGGTATGCAGTACTGTTTTGGGACAAAACCCAGCAATTCCACACTTAAACACCCATTTTCTTTCCCTCTTCACCTCCAAAAACCCAAAAAGTGTAAAAATTTGGAGTAAAATCTTGAGTTGAAATCATTGCGAATCGTCAAGAAACAAGTTTCTACGCTCATCAAACGTCAAAAATCAGGTAATGTATCATCTAAACTCTTTTGATTTTGTTGGTTTTTGAGGTTGGTTCGTCATTCTGGGAAGCAGGTATGGGCGTGAGTTAAGTCACGCTGGAGTTCAACGTGAGTTAACTCTCGCAGGTGTTGGATCAACGTGACTTAAGTCATGTTGGTGCCTAGTATTTGAATTTTTACGCCATTTTTTTTCTTAGCATGTTGCACAACACAAGTTATTTATATTTTTTTTCCTTGTTATTTTTTATTCAATAGACATAGTGATGGTTGAAAATGTGGTGGATGATGGCGTTGAGCCGAAAGCGGCCATAATTGAAGCTTCCGTTGATGTCAGACCTACCGTTGATGTGAAGGTTAAAGTCAAAATTCTCTTTCAAACTCACATTGAAGAAAAACCTAAACCGATACCTACCGGTGTTGCCAAGCTTTGCGATTATGAAGTAAACACCGCCTCATTTTTTTAACAAATAATAGATGGCGATAGCGAGATGATTTGCTTGGTTGGGTTCGTCTACACCGAAAGAGTCATCCACGGGTCGAATTCGCTCTACGTGGGAGTGTGTTGATTCTCAATTTCCCGATAGCCAATCGTCACAAACCAAGACATCAATTCCAAAGAAGAAAAGTGCACGTATTGGCAATTCATCGCGCTTACAAGCTTCAACGCCTATTACACAACCGTTTCGGGATTTACCATACATTACACAAATGTCAAAGATCATGAGATCTTACATTAAAAATATTGTGAATGTTAAAGGGGATGGTAATTGTGGATTCCGGGTCATAGCTAGACACATGGGCATGGATGAGGAAAATCACATATTGGTTCGTAGTGCACTTATCAAGAGTTGAAAACCAATAAGCGAGAATATTTGCCGATATTTGGTTTGGATGAGCTTTTTCAATATATCATGAATGGTTTACACCCTCCAACAAATAGTGGTGGAATTGCTTAGTTAGATAAGTGGTTGACATTACCGGATATGGGTCACATTGTTGCAACTTGTTACAATAGAGTTGTTGTTCAATTGGTTTTGCCCGAAAGAGGTATATGTGAGACTTTTTTCTTAATTCCCGACCAATTTCTTCATGTTTATTTGAAAGACGGTTGTCCATTACCACCGTCTTGTATGGAGTGGAAGAATCACAAGATTGCTGAGGCTGAGGAATGGTAGTTTGCATTTTCGGATAGACAAGCCTTGTTCAAAGAACCCATGTCTAAGGAGTCGAAACCGCCGAAAAAACCAACAAATCATCTCAATCCAATTTATTGCGACACTCCCACTCCCGAAAAACCAATAGGAGAATTTGAAGTCATTGAAGAAGATGAAGATGATTCCCTATCACTAACTAGTTAGATAGGCTATGACACTTTTTTGTTGGTGTTCGTCCTTTTTTTTGTTGATATTATACCGATATATTTTTTGGTGGCCGGTTCTGTAACGCCGATATATGTGGCCAATATGTAACTAACATTATATAGATTATATAAATATATGAAGTGAAATGTTTTTTGGTGGCCGGTTATGTAACGCCAATTATTGTTCGCATTTTTTTGTCTCTAATTATTCAACTATTTATTTTATCTTCCATTGTTTTTATTCTCATACTTGTTATTCCATTAAATTTTGTGAAGTGAAACATGTTTGAAGATTCACAAGTTGAAGTTGAAGCTCATGTCCAATACTCTGCCACGAAGAAGACAATTAAGGTCTTTTTAACCCCCACCGACAAGTTGGACGAGTTGAAGGCACAACTTAACATATATTTTGTCCATATTGGTGAAAATCATAGAACATCTCATGTATTTGTACATGTGTCATGCGTGAACCTGAGGGAGGATAAGGATGAAGACAGTTGGAAGACCGTGTATTTTCCACAAGTTATCTGTAATGATGGCGACATTGATTACATGTTTAGGTTAATGGTGGAAAATAACATTTTACATCTTTGTGTCTGATCCATTGAAGTGTAATATTTATTAACGTGTAATGGTATAATGTGTTCGAATTTGTGTCTGTAATGTTGCATTTTAATGAATTTGTATCGAATTTGTGGATTGTATATTTAACGACGAATTTGTGTAATTTGGATCATTTATGTGTGATTATGTGTGATTAACGTCGAATTTGTGTAATTTGGATAGATTATGTGTGATTAACAACAAATTTGTGTAATTTGGATCAATTATGTGTGATTATGTGATTGTGTGATTAACGACGAATTTGTGTAATTTGGATCAATTATGTGTGGTTATGTGTGATTATGTTGTTGAAATTGTGTAATTTGGATCAATTATGAGTCTGTATTGATTACGAGTCATTAATGGCTTGATTTGCTTGCATTCAATGTTGTTCTGCTGCTATACTAAAAGCCAACGTGAGTTAACTCACGTAGTCCAGTATAGAACGTGAGTTAACTCACAATGGGGTAAGTGTGACTTAACTCACGTTGGTATAAGACGAACGTGACTTAAGTCACGCTGGAGATATTTTGGTCAGTTTGTATGAGAGTGAGCAATTTTATACGGGAGAAGAGCAATTTTCATTATCCTTTCCTTTGTTTTAATGCTCTTTCACCCTAACCTTCCACACAATGACTAATGGCCCATTTACTTTGTGAAAACATTTGTTAAAACTTGTATTTTACTACTTGCTAACAAAGATGATATGAGATTCGTAAAGTAATAATTATCCCTATTTCTGTAAACAATCAAAACGACAAATATATTTTTTTCATTATTTTTAGAAAATCATAATATGTACCATTTTTTTTAAACTCGATATCCGACTCAAGGACCGATTAATATGAGGGACCTTATCCCACTGTACACTTGTTGGGCTTTATTTAAAGTCAATGTAAAGTTATGTATAGACTATCTTACTGAAATTGGCTCGAGCGTGGAACCTTGAAAGGAGCACACTCCAAGATCTCAAACCAACGCTACAAAGCCAACTCAAATGGGTTATCATAGCTGCTATTTTATCTTATCTCCATCACAACAGTCCACTTTATGAGTCTCGCATTTTTCTTATTTCAAGTTAAAATTAACACAAGTTTTGATAAATGAAAGCATAAAATGTTTTTCACAAAGTAAGGTGTATCGGTACAATGCTAATTAATATAAAATGCAACTTTCCCATTGTTCTCACCGGGTGTAAGACATGAAGTTGATGACAACAAACCGTTGAGGAGAGATGACGATCTTCATGTTGTTGGCTGCCGACCTTGGTGGAACGCAGAGGGGTAGTGTACCTGCATATGTGCTCTGACATTCAAGGCAGTAAATGAGTGGAAAAGGAGGCTAGGTTTAGAAGAGACATACCTGACCGAAGGCTAATCATGGGCATATATAGTTGATAGGTAGGGTTTTGGCTATCAAGCCTTCACTAGAATAGTTGTCCCTGAGGGGATAGGTGTGACCATTAGGGTGGTATTTAGCATGACTCATGGACTGGTAGGCCAGGAACTTTTGGTCTAGAGCTTAATCCAACGGGATTTAGGGCGTGTCCATCGTATAGTGTTGTCTGCTTCTAAGGTCTGGGTCGAACCCAAACCTGGTCGGATTGGGCTTTGGCTAGTCTGTGACAACCTTATATAGGCCAAGGAGAGAGTAGTTGGGCCTTAATCATAAATTAAACTCCACATGACTTAAGGTGTTATGACACAATATTGTCCTGTCAACACATGTCTCCACCGTTGAGCTAGTGACTTAGGGTGGCCCGGTTTGGTGGGTCAGGGTGGCCCGATCCATCAAGGGATGTGCTTTTACCAGTCTGGAACAGTAGCTCCCCAAGTTTAATGCGAAAAGGAGCGAAGGAGTTGACTTTGAGCATAGTCATAAGTGGAGCGTTGACCTGTAGGGTTAACTCAAACTAGCAATATATAAAGGAGAGAACTAATTTGTACCTCCTTTTTGTGTGCCACACCCTATTTTTATACCCCCGAACATGGATATGTTGAACTTGTCCCTATGGCACGATGGTCCAACGATCATTGTTCCAGGAAGAGGACTTTGAGGCGTTTAGAGTGTATGATTTGTAACTGTTATCCCAAGTTGTCTATTGACAGATAATAGAGATGGCCGGTGTAGGATCCTAGTCGCCGGATCGAGAGTATGATGCACCTTTATGGTCTTTGAGACCGTCTTCACTATATTCTCATAATTGGAGGAGTGGACTAATGGCTTATAGTATGGCCAAGTCTTTGGAGTTGTGGTGTGTTGTGTATACGACCTTTGAGGCCCTCGTCTTTGACAACAGAGGGATGAATTCTTCTCAGCCTTCAGTTGGAGACTTAAGATCAGATTGTAATAGGTTGATATAGACCTTTCAATTCTGGATCATGAGCTCTTATTCATGAAAATTGACTTGAAGGACTTGGAGGCCATGAAGGTTGGTCTAGGCCGCGTTGCGGGAATATGAAATTCCTTGCTACTCCTTTTTAGGAAGACTGCATGTATTTTGATTGGGAAGTGATGTTTGTATCCAACTCTTCTTGTTGTATTGTTGGAAATTACTTTTCCTTTCTTTATGTTTATGGAGCCATGGCGTTGGTGCCTTGTCTTGTCTTAATTTCGTAGTGTGGCTCTCTCTCACCTTCTACGTGCCTTGTAGGCTTATCTTTATCTCGGACTTGATCTCGGCTTGATCCTTTTAGGATACACTTAGTTTCCCTTTTCGCGTTCCCTCTCCGGGATGCCTCAAACTTGATTGACAATGGGGGTTTCCATCTGCTTTGACTCCTTGTCTTCCAGTCTCTGTACTTGCTCGAGCTAATGGTTCGTGGTGGAGGGATTAAGTGAATCTCTTTTTCGATGACCTAATGGTCCGTGATGGAGTTGTAGCCTTGATGAAGTTGTCATATGCTTGGTTTTCCCAGGGATTTGGGTAATACTCCGACCATTCTTGAGGATATATGTTCCTTTAGAGTTTGGCATATGACCCCCATGTACTTCACATGTTCTTCTAATAACCCCAAACTTGCTAAAAGGCATGTGCCACTTGCATGAGCTTGTACAAAGAAGTCGCAAACTAAGCCATTTGATGAAAGTTGGGGCTAACTCTCTTGCATCTAATTTTTTGAAATTGTTTCAAGTTGAATGCTCAAAAGTTTGTTTCTAGCTAGCAGAGCATCATAATTTAATTCAATCATGCCTCACTTTTTTCTTGACCTGCACCTAGCATAATCAAAACTAAAACAAAATTAAAAACCTATCGGTAGCACCGCAAAAGAAGAATGAGTGGTAACTTTTTTTTTTCTTTTGATTTTTGTATATATAAAAATAAAACAAAAAAAAAAACTAAACTAAATCTAATCGAAACAAATGATTCTCCTAGAACATAGAAACTAAATTTCAAAACTAAATCTTTTTGTAATTTTTGGAAATAACATAAGAATAGAAAAACTAAACTAATCTAATTAAAAACAAAACAAATCTAACCTAAGAAATATGAAAACAAATCTAACCTAAACAAAAGGGAAATAAAAACTGACTTAATCCTAAAAGACAAACCTAGCTAGAAAATAGGAACTAACCCTAATCTACGAAAAACTCCGATAAAAAACTAAAATAAAAATAAAAAATAAAACCTTATCTAAACAGAAAATAAAAACTAAATATTTATAAAATAAATTCAATGAATTGTCTTGTCGAAATATCAACAATCCGCGGCAATGGAACCAAAAGTTTGATGGACAAATTGGTAAGTGCACCAAATTGTAACAAGTAAGTAGTAAGTTATCATCTACATAAGGATTGTCGTTCAACTCAACAATTAGCGAAATTTATTTGAGTAAAAGTAGTAAAAGATAGTTGATGGTTTTACAAGTTTTTAATTGTCTTGCACAATGCGAGATTATGTTTGGTTGATTTAGATGAGTATCGGCAACAAAAACATGAAGGACGAATTGACAATTGCACCAAATCGTAACAACTAATAAAGTAGTAAGTTATCGTCTCCACATGGATTGTCGTTCAACTCAGCAATTAACAAAATTTATTTGGATAAAACTAGTAAAAGAGAGTTTATGGTTTTTCAAGTTTTTAATTGTCTTGTACAATGCGAGATTAAGTTTGCTTGATTCACATGAGTATCGGCGATTAGGGTTTCCTTGAATCCACTCTATCTTTGTTGAATTAATTCAAAGTACCCATTAATGGAGACTTAAGGATTATATAAACAATGATTTATTGGTAGGAACAATACTATTATCTCTACAAATGTTGGATTGCTCCTTAATCTCCATAACTCAATTATGAAAGCCATGGACATATCCTTTTACGTTAACATGTGCCTCGTAAATTGTCATATAATGGAATTATACTCCATGAAGATGTCTAGCCCTCAAACCCTAAGTTTCTCTAATAAATTAAATACACGAGAAAAAATAATATGTAATGATTTGGTTAAAGCGTAAGACTTAGTATATGAACCCTAACCTAGTTTGTAAACAATCAAACGACAAAACATATGAAAAGCAAGTATAACTCAAATCATAATGAATAAATAAATTACATTAATTGAATCCTACAATTAAATAGAGGTTCATCTTAGAACCTTAATATTAAGTTTTAGTTACTCATGGTAACCGACATCATAACAAAAGAAACGAAAAATATACTCTAGAGAACAAGAGGAGGAAAAAACCCTTCCTTGAAGCTCTGGATGTCTGACCATTGCCTTGTACCGCCAACTTTCTGAATGAATAAAAGTATGTGGAAGGGTCTCTATTTATATTGCATAACTACTTAGAGGTTAAGAGATGAAAATTTGGATTTTGCCTTTGATCCAGCTTGAAAACCAAGCTGAAAGTGCGAATTTTGTAGTTTTTCGAACGTTGTCTTGAAATGCCTTGGAACTTGGGATGAATTTTACCCGACTTGTATTGTATTCAAAAACCTTTTTGAACCATTGGTCTTCATTCTTCATATCCCTTGATCCTTCATGTGGTGTCTTGCTTTGCCAAATTACATGATTTAACAACAAAATGACTCAAAACACCTATGTAGTTGCATGATTTGGAATAAAAGTGAATTACAACGACTCAGATGAAAACAATACAAAATGTTCCTCAAATCATGGACAACATCTCTAAATGACCTCTTATTTGTTTGCAAATGAAAAAAAAAATAACTAAAAACATAGCCTAAAATGTCATATAATGCTCCGTCATCACTTTATTTACCTCCTGCCCGAACTTTGAATTACCATAGCCCCTTTCCTTAAAAATCAAAGGGCTAAGACCAAAAAACCACTTTGACCAGCTCAAACCTCAACTCTTCTCTCTTTCACCCTCAACTCTTCTCTCTTCTTTCAATTCCACAATGTCACTTTATTATCTCTTCATATTTACTTTTTATTTTTTTCTTGTTGTGGATCAAAATTGATTTATGCAAAAAAAAATTGATAAAAAGATAAGATGATTAAAATTTAAAAAGTAAATGAGATCATTGGTATCACCAATAATATTGATCCATCTTATACATTTTAAAAGAGAAATAAACAAACACACATCTCCTTCCATTTTAATTATAAAAAACTTTATTTTAAGGTTTAAAATCACATTTTTCTTTTTGGTTATCATGATATTGGTATGAAATTTCCACTGTTGTTTAGCAGTGACTAATCTTCGTCGGAGAACCTATGATGCATTCAAGGTGGGTTGTCCCCTCTCAACCGAATTTTTTCCATACGCATGAGCCAGAAATCGAACCTCTGGCCACATGCTTAACGAGTCCAAGTCTCTTACCATTTTGACCAATCCATTGTTTTTCGTTTAAAATCACTTACTTCCGTAAAAAAAACCACTATGTTACTTTCATGTTTTATTTATATCCAATTTTATACTTATTGATTCAATGGCGAAAAGAACATTTGTGCATGATGCAACACCATTTTACTTGTGCACATTAAACAAAGTCTTTATTTCATTGTTGATATGTCTAGTGAAGATTAGAGAAATATAGTGGTGGTTCTTCGGTAGCAACGGTTGTTGTCGCGATGGTGCATGGTGCTCCGGTGTTGAGGAGAGCAGCTTAATTCAATGACGGTAAAGAATGGTGCATGTAGGCACGTTAGCACTCCAACTCTAAAGTCAGTATGTGAACGGGGTGAATTGTGTTCGAAAAATAGGTGAATGAATTGTACCTAGAGCGTGACACCGAGTCATGGTTATATAGGCAAGGAGGTTGATAATTGCCTCCGAATTTTGCGGATTGAGTTATGGAAACCGTTAGAGATGGCTTCGATGGCTAGGATTCAATCTGGGTGTGCTCCTATGTAGTAAGTCGCACAAGACTCACATGCGCCTTCACGATGTTTTTTGGTACAATCTTTTCTTTTTTTCTTCTTCTGAAAGACTGGTACAATTTTTTTCTATTTCTATACACTTTTTTTTTAAATATCTATTTCTATACACATTATTATTATTATTATTATTATTATTATTATTATTATTATTATTATTATTATTATTATTTTCTTCCTTTGAATTTTTTTTTGTCTTTTTCAATTTCTATACACATATGTGGACATGACCTACCTACTCCATTCTTAATTTTTAGCGTGTTCCTCTTTCCCCCACTTATAAATAACGTTTCCCTTTATTATATATATGAAAGTAATAAAACTGAGAAAAAGAACTCATCTCCCTCAAACACAAAACCCTAGCCGCCGCCCATTACTTTACCGTGCCCTGCCGTGTTCTGGCTTCCACGCTGGATCTGTACATATCCTTTGTGGTGACCTCTGCTTCAAGGGTGAGTCTTCTAATCTTATATTTTTCTATTTTTATGCTTCTAACCTAAAAAATCCGGTTCTTTTTTAAAACCCTAATCTCTTTTTTATCCGAAATAATCATTTTTAGATGAATTGATATATTGATTTTGTAAAATTCGCTTACTTTCTCAGCTGTATTTTAAAAGCAAAACGTTCCAATTTTTTTTTTTTTTGAGTGCTCACCCAATTATCTATGCATATATTTGGTATCAATGTGGTTGTGCTGGAATGTCGGTAATCCTGAATGACGGTGATCCGCCATGATTTTCAAAAAAACTACAATAGTTTAGCTTTTGGAAAATCATGGATTCTGACCTATTCACTTTGATATCAAAGATACATTACATTCCTTTAAATTCTAAATACCTGTTGCTTGCATGGATTGAGATTTTGTGTTTAGATTTATTTTAGCTTCTATTACAACTATGTTGAAATTCTTTCGGTGTGTCCAAACAAGACCTTGGTATGATTTGTTTAAATATTAACTTTGCTAATTTTTAGTCACGGTTATTTTGTGATGTTTCATCCATTGTTGGGTTTCCAGAAATTTCAATTTTATTTCATTATTCTTGTCGTGTGTCCAAGGTTGAGCTTAGCTCGTTGTGGTTTTGTTGCTGAGTGATTAATGAATATGCCTTGCTTGCTATTTTTGGGATTTGGTTTGTTGTTCCTTTATATTTGATTTTTTGATACGCAGTACGCTGTAATCGACAAAAACATAGGATTAGTTCAATGTTGATTTTATATTCAAATTCAAGTCTTAATATGTGAACTTGTTATTAATTTTGGTTATTAGTAAGTCCTTTAATTTTGTTTAATCTGGTTTGTGGAAGGGTGGGCAATATGGAAAATAAGGAAAGCAATATGGAAAATATGGTTTGTGTTAAGTCATTTTAAAATGCACATGCAATAAGCTAAAGCATAAACCGAGCTATAAAATGATGTAGGAGGCATACCAAAACCATTACTCGAACTTGAAAAAAAAAAAAAAAAAAACCTCACAGCTAATCCATGATCATGACTATCACGAGTTCAATTATATTATTCATTCTTTACATTTAACTTCATGTTGGGTTGGTTGCTGAACCTCCACTTGCAACTCCACTTCTACAATCACCAATATTATTCCTCCCACCTTTGCCTTTATATTATCAAATACTTGATTTACACCTTTTATAGAACCTCTAGGGAGAGTAGAACAAGGTATCCACCACCTTCTCCATATTACCACCTCCCTTTGCACCTTTAATTGATTACTGGGTGACAGTTGAAACATGACTACCAACATTTTTTAAATATTGTGTCAATCCACTTTCAATAGACTTTACCATCCATGGTTTATCGTCTATCAACAAAAATTCTCATATACTAATTGCGACCAACACAAAGTGATCAACTGTTCAAATTTGTGTTGATCGTCTTGTGTGGGTCACAATCATGTGGCTGAGAGTTTTTGTTGCTAGGCCATAAACCATGAATGGTTAAGTATATTGCAAGTTGATGAATACAATCTTAATCTTACAAAATGTCGGTGGCCATGTTTCAACTAGCACAAAGTGATCAAATGAAAGTGAAGGTGGTCGTGTTGATGGAGAAGGTGGTGGAGACCTTTTCCTACTTTTCCCTTGAGGTTTCTCTGACTGAATGCATGTAAGATGTTTGATAATATGACGTGGGAGCAATGATATTAGTGATTGGGGAATTGGAGTTGCAAGTGGAGGGTCATCAGCCAACCCAAAATGAAATAAAATATAAAGAATGAGTAATGTTTTTGAAAACTTGATGATGGTCATGATCATATAGGACTGAAGTTCGAGCTGTGGTTTTAGCTTGTCTCATACATTATTTTTTAGATTGGTTTCTGTTTTAGCTTGTTGCGTTTGCATTTATCGTTTTAGAGGAAGAAAGCAACACTTAACCCGTTGATAAATTTAAGGGTTAAATAAGTAAATGATCCCTCTAAATATACCAACATTTGATTTTAGTCCCCCTAAAATATTCCTTAGGCTTTTGGTCACTCCAAAATTTTCTATCCATGAAATTAGTCTTACTTTTTAGTCAACTCATGTCTAACCTTCATAGTTTTTAATGAAATTTTCCAGAAATGGGTAGAATATTATGATAATCTCTCCAAAAAAAATTGGAATTTTTTAACAAAACATGAATTAAATATAAATTTTTATGTTTTTGGTGCTAAAAAATTCATATTAAATTGATGTATTGTTAAAAAATTCTAATTTTTTTTAAAAAAATATTTTCATAATTTTCTACCCATTTTTTGAAAATTTCATTAAAAAAATATGAAAGTTAGATATGAGTTGACTAAAAAGTATGGACTAATTTCATCGATGAAAAATTTTGAAGGGACCAAAAGCATAAGAAATATTTTACGAGGACTAAAATCAAATGTTGGTATATTTAGGTGGACCATTTACTTATTTAACCCTAAATTTAAAAGATCATGACTTTGTGTTGTGCAAATTAAATCAACATCTCTAGTGTTAATTTCCATCATTCAATCAAGGTATAATAATTTGTTTTCTTTGTAAGCTTGTTGTAGTTATGTGTTATATATGCTGATATGACTCCATCACCTGCTGCATGATAATTGTTTTCTTTATAAGTTTTGTTGTAATTGGTATTTGGTAACATATATTTTGCATGACCAGACCACTATCAATACTATATTTACGTCATTTAACATCATATATATATATATATATATATATATATATATATATATATATATATATATATATATATATATATATATATATGAGAAGGGATATATTGGACTTACTCCAAATCTCAACATTTCATTGTATTTTAATCTATCGGTTCGAATGCTAGTTTTAAATGTTCATCATGTGACCTCTTTTTGGATCTCCTTCATGATAAAAGATTTTCTCCAATTACTCTCCTTTAATTAAACAAATCTCGTTCCTCTTAAACACACTCTTAAATATGGTTTTTTAACTTTAGAAAATAACGAGTTAAAATCCTCCATTTAAACTCTTCTCCATTTCTTCCATTTAGAGAGATAAAGACACACAAAAACTTGAAAATAATTAATAATGGTGGGACCCATTTAATAATAGGACTCACCACCTATTTTTTGTGTCTATCTCTTTCCTAATGATAATCTCCATTTATTTTTATAAATGGAGAGGATCTCAACTCCCATAGAAGCTTCACCTCCATTTTATCAGCTATATTTTGATAAAAGTTCTCATTTATTAATGAGGCAAGTGAATTGTTTTCCGCAGCTAAAATATGACTTAAAAATTACGTTATTAAGTGACATAATGTTGAGTTTGTAACATCATTTTTATTAAATATATTACTTGTTATTTAATAATTTATCGTCGAGAATTAGGGTGTTACAAGAACACCAAAGGCATGTGTAGAGAAAAGCAAATAACGATCGCTTTCACAAGTTGGACTATTTCTCGATTTGTGTGTCATCCTTGCGTGGGACGTCATGCTAATCTTTGTATCTTTTCATTTTTTATCGGATGGACATCAGATGTCCACAATTAGTCATGTAAGTAGACATTGAACAACAGATAAAGAAATTGTTCTTATTTTTTGAACGACCAATAAAACTTTTATTCAAATGAAAAAAATGAGATCAAGTACAAGAAGTACCCACCCCTCCGATAGAAAATCGAAAACCGTAGAAAAAGCAAAGGAAAGGAAAAACCGAAAACCGGAGACGAAAACCAAAAACTAACGAAAAAGCAAACCAAAAATCGGAGGCGAAAACACCCAAGCCACAACCACCTACTAATATAATCCAAAGGAAAAGCAAACTAGTCATAATACATACAAGGAGCTCCAACCTTCTTTCTCAAGAATCAATTCCAAGACTTTTGATCGCGTCAACTACTTCCTCCCCTTTGGACTCCTCGAATGAAAAGATCTTTATCATTTATAGCCTTTCAAATTGTTCCGGTTTGGGCCAAAGTGCAGCCCTTGATTGGTTATGGATATCCCTCCTACAGGGCCTATAAGGACCATGACATGGACTTCTCCCAGGATCGATAATGACCTTTGAAGGCAATCTGGACCATCCAGTCCAGATCCAAGGTTATCTCCTCATAATCTACTCACAATTGATTCAAAAACCTAAACCTACATTATAATAATAATAATAGCTCAAGAGCATTGGCTCAAGTATGCGTACTCTTACACTAAATACCTTATCACCCTTGATTGTGTGCAGGTACACCACCTTCATCTGCTAGAGAAGAAGGTTGCTATTGACAACTAAAAGGCCATTCAACATCATCACCTGATGATATCAGGTCCGACGGGATCATAAATAAGCAACAACGTCGAATGTCAAACCAACATGACTACTTTCAAGCCTTTCCTATTACTAGCAAAAGATGTAAAAAATTGCAACAAAGTAGTGATATCTCCCAAAATCGTTAAACTAACCCCAAACCACTTGAAAATTGCATACCAAATTGAACTTGTCAAAACACCTAATGAACAAGTGGATTTCCCGTTCTGGAACCTTGTCACACCACACACACAACTAAGATGATTAAAATCGATTACCCGTCTTTTACAAAGATTAAAATCAAAGTGTCACACCTGCTACAGTAGAAACTTGGTGAAATATGTAGTTTCAACAAACAAAAATTACTCTTGAAGAGAATTGAAGTACTTGTACCATAAATTCATATGTAGTTTTTTGGTGTAGAAAGATAAGAGGATGTTGACTTTGGATTTTCAAATTCTATTTTGAAAGAGAATATCTACCGAAGTTGTTACTAGGTTGAGTCAGGACTGGGTCGCTCTCTTGAAGACGTTTCGTGAAACTGCCAAAAATTGTGCAAGGCAGACTATCAACCACGCTGCCTCCAGGATAAAACAAACACAGCTACAACTATGCAGCTAACTACTGCACTGTAGAAAATTGTTTGAGATTTGCACCTCTATTATGGTACTAAGACCACTCTTTAATACTATAACCACTTTCTAATATGGTACTGTGACCACTTTATTATGGTGTTAAGAACACTCAAATGTGGTGTTATCACCATTCTAACCTTTAATTTCACCAAAATATCAATATAGTACTACGACCACTCAAATATGGTGATACCGCCATTCTAACTTTTTAACTTCTCCAAAAATAGAAAAATATCGAAAGAATATTTATATACTGTTGTCATACCCCATTTTTGACCTATTTCCAATTCGCTTTTCTCGTCTTTATAAGCCGGAAATTTTCGTCGTTTCAGACGAAATTTCGGCAGGGAGGTATTTTAAAATACCTCATTTTTGTTCCGAAGGCGACCGTTTATTATTTTATCATTTTATTGTTGTTATTATTATTTGTTATTTTCTTTACTTCTTTTTTTTAATTTCTTTTTATTAAGTGTTTTCTTCTTATTTTCGTTTTTTATTATTATTATTTTTATTTTACTGTTTTTTATTTTATTTTATTTTTCAGTCATTTTTGGTCCAGACCCCAGGAGGGGCATTTTTGTCCATTTGGTCCACAATCCTTTTTTTCACTATAAATAGTACACTGAGTGTACTGTTCACGGATCCCCAAGTACAGTCATAATCAGTCAGAGTAGCAACCACCCTGAACCACCAACAACCACCACAGAAAAACTCTCAGACCACCACAAACCACACTCCGGCCGCCGCGAACCACCAACACAGAAAAGTTTTTTTCCCTTTTCTTTCCACAAATCAAACCACATCAGAGTCACAAAACCAAAATGCAAAACACCCAAAAACAACCACAAACCAAACCACATCAGAGTCACAAAATCAAAACGCAAAACATCAAAAACAACCACAAATCAAGCCATCCTCCACGAAATCAAACACAAAGCCGAAGCAGATTTTCGCAGACCTAAGCCTATTTTCGAATCAAGTTCGGATCCGGAAACCCACCTCAAAACCAAACCGAATCAAAGAAAACCAAAGGTAGTATTTCCGAGTTTGAAACCTAGATATAGGCCTTTCCGTAATGATTTTTTAAAAACTAATGTGATTTTTGAGATAAGAAGGGAAAAGGAATTTTAAAAAGTATAAAAGTTTTGAAAAAAGGGGGTTTTCCAACTCCGGCGTGGTGGCGCCGCCGGCGGCCGCCACGCCGGAGGAGTTTTCCGGTGACCCATTCTTAGAGAGAAGGCAGAGCAATTTAAGGAAGAAGGAGGTAGAGAGAGAAAGGTTGTGAGCAAATGACAAAAAACCGGCCCCTGGCCCTTTTATAGACGTGGACCGGTTCGGTTCCCTCGAACCGGACCGGTCTGGCTTTCCTTCTTCATCAGCCCAGTGGGTTTTGGCGCGGCCCACCTCACTCTTCTCCTTCCTGACTTTCAGTTTCTTTCCTACACCTCCATCTTTACTTCTACACTCCCTTTCTTCTCTAAATTTTATTTTCTTTCTTTTTTATTATTTCTTGCTTTTATTTTTTTTTATTTCTATCCATTTTCATGCATTTTATTTTTACAGCTTCTATATTTCAGTACTTCATGCATTTTATTATTATTTCTATTTTTCTTTTTATTTTATGCATTTTTATTCTTCTTATTTACTTTATGCACTATATTTATTTTTGCTTTGCATTTCATGCATTTTTTTATTTTCTTTATTTATTTTATGCACCATATTTATTTTACGTCATGCATTTTTATTTTATTTATTTTATGCACCATATTTATTTTATGTCTTGCATTTTTATTTTCTTTATTTATTTTATGCACCATATTTATTTTATGTCTTGCATTTGTTTTTCTTTCATTATTTATTTTATGCACCATATTTATTTTATATCTTGAATTTTTATTTTCTTTATTTATTTGGTGCACCATATTTATTTTATGTCTTGCATTTTTATTTTCTTTATTTATTTTACGCACCATATTTATCTTTTTGTCTTGCATTTCATGCATTTTTTATTTCCTTTATTTATTTTATGCAACATATTTATTTATTGTTTTGCATTTCATTCATTTTTAGTTTCTTTATTTATTTTAGCATATTTACTTTAGTTCATTTGCAATTTTATTTTATTTATTTTTTTGTCATTTTTTTTATCTTATTAGAATGTATTTAGGAACAATGTAAAAATATAAATGAGAATATCGCACCGACACCACATTTACTTATTGTGCTTTATGTCGAGGACGATAATGTAATAATGACCGTATCCGAGGAAAGGGACCCTCACTTGCTCCAACGTCATTTTGAGGGATCCGGCGCGTTTGGACTATCTCAGCATAACTTAGTCTCTGGACCTTAGGACTTAATCAAAATTTCCAAAAAAAAAGTCAAATAGTCAAAATCAAAAAACATTTCATAAAAAAAATCTCAAAAATCAATCTTGGATTTTAAACCAAGTATCTCCTTTTTCTTTCTTAATCAAACTTTAATCAATCTTTAATCACTTAAACTTTTTCTTCAATTTAAAATCAATCAAACTCACATTTTTATTCTTCTATGCCTTTTCGGTCTCTTATCTTTCTCAAAACCTTTTTTCAAACTTTAAAATCAATTAAAACCAATCACTCGGCTTTTTACCCCGAACTACATGATTTTGATCCCATTCGGGTATGTAGGCAAAAGATTTTGTCTTTCCAAATCAACAAAATAACAAAAACATTTTCCTTTCTTTTAAACTCCTCACTTTAATCTTTTCACACTTAGGCATTTATTTTACAAACAAATAATCAATTTAGCATAAAGATAATTAAGACGTGGTGAACTTAAAATTGCGAGTCAACGCTAATTAATAACTTGATATCCAAAAATCACCGCGACTGAAAAATGGCGACTTCACTGGGGACCACTATCCTAAGTGGGTTAAACCTATCTTGCTTTTCTTTATCTTTATGCTTTATTATTATTTGTAATTGTGAATACGTGCTTAAGTGTTTATCTTTTTACGTGAAGCACTAAGAAGTATCTTTTCAAGAAACCAGACTTGTCAAGGTTAAGGGAGCTAGGGTCTTTAGTAAGTGATCCAACGGATTTTCGAACTCATCATGGGAAGCTGCTTAGTATCCTTAGAGTAGATGTTGAGGAAGGATGCTTGGAAACCTTGGTCCAATTCTATGACCCTCTCTACCATTGCTTCACATTTCCTAACTACCAGCTCGTCCCTACACTTGAAGAGTATTCATATTTGGTTGGTTTACCCGTGCCAAACAAGATACCGTACCACGGCCTTGAGCCTATCCCTAGACCCTCCGACATCGCAGTCGCTCTCCATCTCGAAACTTCCCTCATCCAAGCAAACCTCACCTCTAAAGGAGGCCTTCAGGGTCTACCCACCCATTTCCTCTACCAACAAGCCTCCACATTTGCTGAGGTAGCTAGTACACGTGCTTTCCATTCCACACTAGCCCTACTCATATATGGCCTCATACTTTTCCCAAATGTTGACAACTTCGTTGACATCAATGCCATCAAGATCTTCCTCGCCAAAAACCCAGTACCCACACTACTAGCCGATACCTACAACTTCGTCCATGACCGAACCCAAGCCAGCCGTGGAACTATCCATTGTTGTGCACCATTGCTCTACAAATGATTTATCTCCCACCTACCTCAAACCCATGCTTTCAAAGCCAACCTTGAAGATCTTCCTTGGTCTCACAGAATCATGGCCCTCCATCCCTCGGACATAGTTTGGTACCAGGCAGCCTATGACGTGGGGAAGGTTATTGTTAGTTGTGGTGAATACCCCAACGTACCTCTTCTTGGTATGCGTGGCGGGATTAGCTATAACCCTTTCCTGGCCCGGCGACAGTTTGGTTACCCAGTGAGAACTAAACCAAACAACCTTGCCTTGACTAGTGAGTTCTATCTTAACCATGAAGATCACTCAAACAGAAGAGAAAGATTCGCACAAGCTTGGAGTGCCATCCGCAAACTCAACAGAAGCCAGTTGGGGAAGAAATTGGATTATGTGCACGAATCTTATACTCAGTGGGTTATTGATAGGACCATGAGCTTTGGCCTACCTTACCATTTACCCAGATACTTATCTTCCACCATCCCACCATCATCCTTGCCTATACCCTTCGACACCAAGGAAGAATTTCATGAACAATTAACCAAGGAAAGGCAAGAAAAGGAGACTTGGAAGAGGAGATACCAAGAGCTCGAGCGTGAGTATGAGACCTTGAAGGGAAAGCTAGCACAGCAGGACCATAAGCTCTTTGTCCAAAATCAGAAGATGATTGAAAAGGATGACTTACTTCGGGAAAAGGACGCTTTGCTCAGCCAGGATTCTAGGAGAAAGAAGAGGTTTATGGATTCGTTCTCTAGTGCACATCCAGATTTCGAGGATCCATCTACTCCAGGAGTTTGAGTTGAAGTTCTTAGGACCTTATGTTTAGATTTTTAGCTTCCAAAATCTTTTGACTTGTAAAAAAAAAGCTATTTTTGTAATGTTTCAATGCTTAAGTGAAGTGTTCAAATTATAATGTTTACAATTACTTCAACAAGCCCTTCGATAATAAATTGTTCTTTTTTGCATAAGCATGATCATGCATCATCCTGCATTCATAGTTTCCAAATCAAGCCTCACACTTTGTTCACCAATAAAAGGTTAATCTGCCGCCGTCAAAGAAAGTGGCCCGACGAATTCTCCGCAAGCCTATCCGTGTTTACAACACTCGAGCTAATCAGAAGAAGAGAATGGATCTCGTCGAGCAGGAAAATCAGAATCTTCGAGAGGAGGTTGCTAGTCTGCGAGAGGGAATGGGTAGATTAACAGCTATGATGAGTGCACTTTTGTCGGCTCAGGGTTCTCAATCTGCCGCTGCTGTTGTGGAACAACCTTTCATAAGCACTACTCCACCATCCACAGTGCCTTCCCAACCTTTGTTTATGCCTCCAGGTTGCACATGGGGAATGCCACCCCCAGTTAGTGGAAGTTTCCAACCCGCTGTGTCCGAAGTTCCACTCCCCTTTGCTCAACAATCAACACCGGTTTCACAACCCAGCCCGTCTTTCCCACAAGCTGCGATGACATATTCAACACCTCTTATCCACACTATCCAACAAGAGGCTGAGGCTTTCATGTTGAAAGTGTCGGAGCTTTTGACAAGATGGATGAACTTCAGGAGAAATTTGACGGTATGCAACGGGAAGTTGAAGCTCTCCGGGGAAGAGACCTGTTTGGGAGAGATGCCCGCGAACTCTGCTTGGTCCCTAACGTCACAATACCACACAAATTCAAGGTCCCTGACTTTGAGAAGTATAAGGGAAATACATGTCCACGCAGCCATCTGGTGATGTATGCGAGAAAGATGTTCATGTACACTGACAACCACAAGCTTCTTATCCACTTCTTTCAGGACAGTCTGACTGGTGCGGCTTTGAAATGGTAAATGAACCTTGACAGTACTAGCATCCGCACTTTCAACGATCTTGGCGAGGCTTTTATCCGCCAATATAAGTATAACCTAGAGATGGCCCCAGATCGGGACCAACTTCGTGCTATGACTCAGAAGGACAAAGAAACATTCAAAGAGTATGCCCAACGCTGGAGGGAAGTGGCAGCTCAAATTGTCCCGCCTTTAGAAGAGAAAGAGATGACCAAAATCTTCTTGAAGACCCTTGGTCAATTTTACTATGAGAAAATGGTCGCGAGTGCGCCGACAGACTTTACTGAAATGGTTAACATGGGGGTACGTTTGGAGGAAGGTGTCCGAGAAGGACGATTGACCAAGGAGAGTATCCCTGCTGCTAGTGGTACTAAGAAGTTCGGGAATCATTTTGCGAAGAAAAAGGAGCAAGAAGTGGGAATGGTAGCTCATGGCAGGCCCCAACAAAGTTACACACCATACCGCCAAGTTGCAAATGTCGCATCAGCTGTCCCAAACCCAGGATATCAACCACACTTTCAACAACAAAGACCACAATACCCCTACCAACCACCTCCACAACAATACCATACGCAACAACAAAACCGTCCACAGAATCCTCAACAACCATTCAACCCACAATATAGCCAAAGAGCAACCTTCGATCCCATTCCCATGAAGTATGCAGAATTACTACCAGCCTTGCTTGCTAAAGACCTAGTAAAGACAAAACCTCCTCCCCCTGTGCCAGCAACACCACCAGCCTGGTTCCAACCCGAACTTACCTGTGCTTTTCACCAAGGGGCCCCAGGCCATGATGTTGAGAGCTGCTATTCTTTGAAGAGTGAGGTGCAGAGGTTGGTCCGAGCCAACATACTATCTTTCAAAGACCAGAACCCAAACGTTCAGGCAAACCCTCTGCCGAACCATGGACCAGCTTTTAATATGATACAAGACTGTTGTGAAGACGGTACCATTCTTAATGTCCAACATGTTCGGACCCCCTGGTTCCAATACACATTAAGATGTGTGAGGTGGCTTTGTTTGATCATAATCATGCAGCATGTGAGGTGTGTCTCGTGGATCTAAAAAGATGTCAAAAAGTGCAAGATGATATACAAGGACTAATAGATAGCAGGGAGTTAATCATCACAAGGAAAGATAAGGAGATATGTGTCATCACTCCTGAGTTCAAACGGTTGGAGATAGCCTATAACAGTGAGAAGTCAGCCATTACTCCTTTGGTTATCTGTTTGCCAGGACCTGTACCGTATACCTCTCAGAAAGCGGTCCCGTACAAATACAATGCCACGATGTTGGAAGATGGACAAGAGGTACCTTTGCCTTCTTTAATTTCTGTAACCTCTGTGGACAATATTGCCAGTGGGAGCAAGATACTGAGGAACGGGCGTGTCATCCCAACAGTGTTTCCGAAGAAAGTGAGTAATCCAGTAATTGAACAAGTGAGAATGAATGATCCTAGTGCAAATGAGGAGGTGGGTCAATCTAGTGGGGCCAGCGGGAACTCTGATCACGATGAAGTATTGAAATTGATCAAGAAGAGTGAGTACAAGGTAGTGGACCAGTTGCTACAAACCCCCGCCAAGATATCTATTCTGTCTTTGCTGTTGAACTCTGAAGCGCATCGTGAGGCTTTGATGAGGGTATTGGACCAAGCGTTTGTGGAGAAGGATGTAATGGTTAATCAATTGGACGGGATAGTGGGAAACATCACTGCTTGCAACAATCTAAGTTTCAGTGACGCAGAACTCCCGAAGGAGGGAAGAAATCACAATCTGGCATTACACATATCGGTGAATTGCAAGTCCGATGCTCTATCAAATGTACTTGTGGACACTGGTTCTTCTTTGAATGTAATGGCCAAGACAACCCTCGACCAGCTTTCCTACCAAGGGACCCCCATGAGAAGAAGCGGGGTGGTTGTTAAAGCTTTCGATGGCTCAAGGAAGTCTGTCATTGGGGAAGTAGATTTGCCTATTACAATCGGACCATCTGTTTTCCAGATTACATTCCAGGTGATGGATATCCGGGCCACATACAGTTGTCTTTTGGGAAGGCCATGGATCCATGAGGCTGGGGCTATGACATCAACACTACATCAAAAGTTGAAGTTCGTCAAGAACGGGAAGCTGATCACTGTGGGTGGAGAAGAAGCTCTGTTGGTAAGTCACTCGTCGGCTTTTTCTTTAATTGGCGCTGATGATACAGAAGGAACACCTTTCCAAGGTCTGACTATAGAAGGCAAGGAGCCAAAGAAGAGTGGAGTGTCCTTCGCCTCCTTGAAAGATGCACAGAAGGTGGTGCAAGAGGGGACGACTGCAGGATGGGGAAAAGTAGTGCGGTTGCCAGAAAACAAGAATCGTGAAGGACTGGGCTTTGCTTCTTTTGTAGGTTCCTTTAAGAGCAGTGTTGGTTCGAGTTCCATCAGTAGTACTTTTTATAGTGCCGGGTTCATTAACGCCCCGCCTGAGGCCAATGCTGCCTTAGAAGATGATTCAGATGAGATAGTACCTGCATTTGTTACACCTGGAGGACTTGTTCGTAATTGGGACGCGGTTTACATCCCTTCCGTAATTCATGCGTCAAAGTAATATGTTTTTGTTTTTCTGTTTTTTCAAAAAGATCCTTTCGTCTTGCCCAGGACGAAAGTGCAATCATGTAGGGCTATTTTGTTTCAAGCACTATCTTCATTAATGGAAAATGTGGTTTATCCCAATATCTATATTTATTGTTCTTTTCTGGAAAATGGTAACACAAAAAACCCAAAAATATTTTATTTTTATTTTTATTTTTATTTTCAACCAATTTCAAAAAGTCTGCATTTTTCACTCATTTTCTAAAATCAATCATCAATCATATGCAGACTAAGCATCAATGAAATTGTTGAACATAATAACCCTGCACTCTCACCCAACTTCAAATTTCCTGTCTACGAAGCCGAAGAGGAGGAGGATGAGGAAATTCCAGATGAAATTGCTCGGTTACTGGAATACGAGAAGAAAACCATTCAGCCTCATGAAGAAGTAGTGGAGGTGATCAATTTGGGAACTGAGGAAGATAAGAAGGAAATCAAGATTGGGGCATTGCTTGAAGCTACTGTCAAACAAAGGGTGATCGAACTACTCAAAGAATATGCCGATGTGTTCGCATGGTCATACCAGGATATGCCCGGCTTAGATCCCCGTATTGTGGAGCACCGTTTACCTTTGAAGCCCGAATACCCACCAGTCAAGCAGAAACTGAGAAGAACTCGCCCCGACATGGCTCTCAAGATCAAGGAGGAAGTACAGAAGCAAATTAACGCAGGTTTTCTTGTCACATCGGAGTATCCTCAATGGTTGGCCAACATAGTGCCTGTTCCAAAGAAAGATGGCAAGGTCAGGATGTGTGTTGATTACCCGGATTTGAACAAGGCTAGTCCTAAGGATGATTTCCCTTTACCTCACATCGATGTATTGGTTGACAGTACTGCTAAGTCCAAAGTCTTCTCCTTCATGGACGGTTTCTCTGGATACAATCAGATCAAGATGGCAGTTGAAGACAGAGAAAAGACATCCTTTATCACACCTTGGGGCACTTTTTGTTACAGGGTAATGCCTTTCGGATTGATAAATGCAGGTGCCACTTACCAAAGAGGCATGACCACTCTCTTTCATGACATGATGCACAAAGAGATAGAAGTGTATGTGGATGATATGATTGTCAAATCGGGCACTGAAGAAGAACATGTGGAGTATTATCTTTCCAGGAAGGTTTTGTCTTTCCAACCCGATTCGAGGGGCAAGTGGACGCCTAACTATGAAGGTCCATATGTCGTCAAGAGAGCTTTCTCCGGTGGTGCATTGACTCTTACGACTATGGATGGTGACGAGCTTCCCCGTCCTGTGAATGCCGATGCAGTCAAGAAATACTTTGTCTAAAAAATAAAAGAACAGCTCGGTAAGTCGAAAACCCGAAAGGGCGGCTTAGGCAAAAATGAGCGTCTCGGTGGATCGAAAACCCGAAAGGGCGGTCCAGGCAAAAATTAGAGACATCAAACAGAAAAATAATCATCATGATAGGTCGAAAACCCGAAAGGGCGATCTATGCAAAAATTAAGGATCAAAAGAAAAAGTAACTGCATCGGGTTGGCCTTTACTCACTTGGGGCACTTTAGCGGTCAAAGAGGCTCTGAATCTGAAGCATCCAAACAGTGGAATTCAAAGTTGTCAGGGAGAATAGCGGTTATTGTGTTCAATGTACCTTCCCCTTATATTTACCATTTTCCAAACTTTGTAAGATCCGTGGAGCCATGCCATTGGCGGGTTACCACTCTTTTAAATAAATTTTAGCCTATTGCCTTTCATTTGGAATTCCCATTTATTCAGTTTATAAAAACTTCTTCTATTTTTGATGGTAGTATTTGAAACAAAATATTTCTCAAAATCATAAATATTTTTCATGTCTTTTTGAAAAGCACAAACAACAAACACATTTTCTCTGAACTCATGAATAAGTGAAGGGTGCATCAACAGCTATCCTGAGAATGGATAAACTATGTAGTTTTGAACTTGCTCAATTGCTTGAATCAAAAAATATATATATAAAAAAAAAGGGAAAAAGAAAAAGAAAAAGAAAAAGAAAAGCTCGGTAAGGCGAAAACCCGAAAGGGCTGCTTAGGCAAAAGTGAGCGTCCTGGTGGATCGAAAACCCGAAAGGGCAGTCCAAGCAAAAATTAGGGGCATACAAAAGAATATATTCCGGTGGGCTGAAAACCTGAAAAGGCGGTCCAGGCAAAAGTTAGGGACTAAAAAAAGAAAAAAACAAGCAAAACAAAATAAGCATGACCACAGAAGCACCAGTTCTTCTACCACGGTTTTTGGATTGGCACGTTCTCCCCAAGAAGTGTTTACTCCCCATCAGTTGTTGCATATGTCGGGCTTTACCCCTTCAATGTTTTGATATGTCCCCAGTGGCATTATCCCCATCAAAGATTACCGAGTGTTTGTGATGCGACGTCGGTCCACTTTCCATCTCACCTGTCTAATCTTGTCTCATCAGGTCCATCAGTTATACAGTCACACAAGTTAATCAGTCATACCGTCGTACTATCATACATACGTTCATACATTCATGCGTATACACATTCATGCATATACAACATACAGACAATATCATTCATACATGGTTGCATTGACCACCATGAGTCTTACATTGATTATCTTTTCCACATCAATCAATCATGAATAATTTGTAACCATCTCCTTCCCCAAGTGTCATCCTCCATGCGTCTTGTCCGGAGATGTCACCCTCTTTATGCCAAGTGGCAGTTTCTTAACGAACGTCAGTGGCAGTTCGGCATTAACTCGAAGAGCTGACATTCACCTTTATTTCTTGTCGTCAGTGGCAGTTCGGCATTAACCCGAACAGCTGACATTTATCTTTGTTTTCTTGTCGTCAGTTGCAGTTCGGCATTAACCCGAACAACTCACATTTGCCTTTGTTTCTTGTCGTCAGTGGCAGTTCGGCATTAAGCCAAACAACTGACATTTACCTTTGTTTCTTGTCGTCAGTGGCAGTTCGGCATTAACCCGAGCAGCTGACATTTACCTTTGTTTCTTGTCGTCAGTGGCAATTCGGCATTAACCCGAGCAGCTAACATTTATCTTTGTTTTCTTGTTGTTAGTGGCAGTTCGGCATTAACCCGAACAGCTGACATTTACCTTTATTTCTTGTCGTCAGTGGCAGTTCGGCATTAACCCGAACAGCTGACATTTACCTTTATTTCTTGTTGTCAGTGGCAGTTCGGCATTAACCTGAACAGCTGACATTTACCTTTATTTCTTGTCGTCAGTGGCAGTTCGGCATTAACCTGAACAACTGACATTTATCTTTGTTTTCTTGTCGTCAGTGGCAGTTCGGCATTAACCCGAACAGCTGACATTTATTTTTGTTTCTTGTGGCTAGTTCGGCAATAACCCGAACAACTAACATTTATCCCCAGTGAAACCATGTTATCCACAGTGGAGTCGGACCCCGTTCTTTAACAGACTCGGGTATCCTTTTGTTTTGTTATCCCCAGTCGAGCCATCTTCGCCGTCTTGCATTCATACTTACTTGCATCGCGGACATTCACAACATTGCATGCATAGCATCGCATTCATAGCATTGCATTCATAGCATTTTGCAGTCGAAATTGGTCAAAATTGGTGTACTCTGTATTTAAGTCTCTTCGACCCGTCGAATTAAAAGTTCACTTTTAAATCTCCGTAACGAAACTTAAATAGGGGCATCTGTCATACCCCATTTTTGACCCATTTCCAATTCGCTTTTCTCGTCTTTTTAAGCCGGAAATTTTCGTCGTTTCAGACGAAATTTCGGCAGGGAGGTATTTTAAAATACCTCATTTTTGTTCTGAAGGCGGCCGTTTATTATTTTATCATTTTATTGTTGTTATTATTATTTGTTATTTTCTTTACTTCTTTTTTTTAATTTCTTTTTATTAAGTGTTTTCTTTTTATTTTCGTTTTTTATTATTATTATTTTTATTTTTCTGTTTTTTATTTTATTTTATTTTTCAGTCATTTTTGGTCCAGACCCCAGGAGGGGCATTTTTGTCCATTTGGTCCACAGTCCTTTTTTTCACTATAAATAGTACACTGAGTGTACTATTCACGGATCCCCAAGTACAGTCAGAGTCAGTCAGAGTAGCAACCACCCTGAACCACCAACAACCACCACAGAAAAACTCTCAGACCACCACAAACCACACTCCGGCCGCCGCGAACCACCAACACAGAAACGTTTTTTTCCCTTTTCTTTCCACAAATCAAACCACATCAGAGTCACAAAACCAAAACGCAAAACACCCAAAAACAACCATAAATCAAACCACATCAGTGTCACAAAATCAAAACGCAAAACATAAAAGACAACCACAAATCAAGCCATCTTCCACGAAATCAAACACAAAGCCGAAGCAGATTTTCGCAGACCTAAGCCTATTTTCGAATCAAGTTCGGATCCGAAAACCCACCTCAAAACCAAACCGAATCAAAGAAAACCAAAGGTAGTATTTCCGAGTTTTGAAACCTAGATCTAGGCCTTTCCGTAATGATTTTTTAAAAACTAATGTGATTTTTGAGATAAGAAGGGAAAAGGAATTTTAAAAAGTATAAAAGTTTTGAAAAAAAGGGGGTTTTCCAACTCCGGCGTGGTGGCGCCGGCGGCGGCCGCCATGCCAGAGGAGTTTTCCGGTGACCCATTCTTAGAGAGAAGGCAGAGCAATTTAAGGAAGAAGGAGGTAGAGAGAGAAAGGTTGTGAGCAAATGACAAAAAACCGGCCCCTGGCCCTTTTATAGACGTGGACCGGTTCGGTTCCCTCGAACCGGACCGGTCTGGCTTTCCATCTTCATCAGCCCAATGGGTTTTAGCGCGGCCCACCTCACTCTTCTCCTTCTTGACTTTCAGTTTCTTTCCTACACCTCCATCTTTACTTCTGCACTCCCTTTCTTCTCTAAATTTTATTTTCTTTCTTTTTTATTATTTCTTGCTTTTATTTTTTTTAATTTCTATCCATTCTCATGCATTTTATTTTTACAACTTCTATATTTTAGTACTTCATGCATTTTATTATTATTTCTATTTTTCTTTTTATTTTATGCATTTTTATTCTTCTTATTTACTTTTACGCACCATATTTATTTTTGCTTTGCATTTCATGCATTTTTTTATTTTCTTTATTTATTTTATGTCTTGCATTTTAATTTTCTTTATTTATTTTATGCACCATATTTGTTTTATGTCTTGCATTTTTTTTCTTTCTTTATTTATCTTATGCACCATATTTATTTTATGTCTTGCATTTTTATTTTCTTTATTTATTTGGTGCACCATATTTATTTTATGTCTTGCATTTTTATTTTCTTTATTCATTTTACGCACCATATTTATCTTTTTGTCTTGCATTTCATGCTTTTTTATTTCCTTTATTTATTTTATGCAACATATTTATTTATTGTTTTGCATTTCATGCATTTTTAGTTTTTTTTTATTTTAGCATATTTACTTTAGTTCATTTGCAATTTTATTTTATTTATTTTTTTGTCATTTTTTTTATCTTATTAGAATGTATTTAGGAACAATGTAAAAATATAAATGAGAATATCGCACCGACACCACATTTACTTATTCTGCTTTATGTCGAGGACGATAATGTAATAATGACTGTATCCGAGGAAAAGGACCCTCACTTGATCCAACGTCATTTTGAGGGATCCGGCGCGTTTGGACTATCTCAGCATAACTTAGTCTCTAGACTTTAGGACTTAATCAAAATTTCCAAAAAAAAAAGTCAAATAGTCAAAATCAAAAAACATTTCATAAAAAAAATCTCAAAAATCAATCTTGGATTTTAAACCAAGTATCTCCTTTTTCTTTCTTAATCAAACTTTAATCACTTAAACTTTTTCTTCAATTTAAAATCAATCAAACTAACATTTTTATTCTTCTATACCTTTTCGGCCTCTTATCTTTCTCAAAACCTTTTTTCAAACTTTAAAATCAATTAAAACCAATCACTCGGCTTTTTACCCCGAACTACATGATTTTGATCCCATTCGGGTATGTAGGCAAAAGACTTTGTCTTTCCAAATCAACAAAATAACAAAAACATTTTCCTTTCTTTTAAACTCTTCACTTTAATCTTTTCACACTTAGGCATTTATTTTACAAACAAATATCAATTTAGCATAAAGATAATTAAAAACAAGAGGTTCCTATAGAATACTATAGACGTTTAGGGTGCTAATACCTTCCCTTTGTGTAACCAACCCCCGGACCTTGATCTTTAAAAAATATGGTTTTTCGAACTTTCTCTCTTTTCCTCGGAAAAAAAATAAAAGATCGGTGGTGAACTTAAAATTGCGAGTCAACGCTAATTAATAGCTTGATATCCAAAAATCACCGCGACAACTGTTAAGATCATTATTAATTCCGACGGGACATTATTATTCCAAAAGGGGACTATGATCTTAAAGGTACTCTTTAATCCGAAGGGACATATATTATCGAATGGGCTATGTTCTTAAGACATTTCTTAATTCCGAAGGGACATTATACCGAATAGGGACTTGTGTCTTAATAACACTCTTAATTCCGAAGGGACAGAAAAAGAGATGATGAGAAGAATAGCTCGTTAACTCAAGCTGGAGGGAGAAGAGAGAAAGAGTTCTCACCAACTTAATAGAACATTTTTGTGTGATTTTTGAACTGAGTGGAGTCCTCTCTATATATATAGAGATTTTGTAACTGTTTTAGCTAAAATTGCGGCACAGTTACTCTAATGGATAAGATCAAAAGGAAACTTAACCACTAATCAATTCAACAATGGATAAGATCAAAAGGAAACAAATCCACAAAAGTGGAGGAAACAAACTCCTTGGATATGAATGAAGAAAATATAGGAAACTCAGTTGAATTCTCAATCTTATCACAACTAACATAAGCTAAAATTATTGGAAGTGATATTCACAAATAAAAATAATAATAACTATTATTTTTATCATTATCAAGTATTTAAAATTAAATACCGCAATTTAAACACTACTAATATGTTTGTTCTATTTTATGTGGGACCCCCACTCTCTATCTTTTCAATTCACATCACACTAGCTAAAGTCTTATTACTTGGTGTTTAACCTTTCAATTTCCTTCCAACTTCACACCAATGTTCCAACAGAGGAATATAAAAAAATGGAGCCATGCTGAATAGAAGCATGAAAAAAATTCATCATTAAGCTATTTGAGATCATATAATCTAAACTACTCAAATTTAAATATTTCAACAATGAATTGATGAAAGATAACAAGAAAATGCAAGTTGTACCTTCATGATGGATGAGTTATCAGTCATATAACAAGCGATGTGCTTTTTTAGTCTATTGATTTGACTCGTTAAGAATTGATTTATCTTGAAACTCAAATCAAGTTCGATGCGTCTTCAAATGCCTAATGGGTCCAATAAAAGGCAGAAATTTGAGTCCCAATTGGAAAGCCCTTTACCAGATAAAGTAAAAATTCCTCATGGGTAGGGGTGTGCAAAATATTCAGTTAACTGAACCAAACTACTAACTGAACTGCACTGAACCATATTTTAACTGAACCACTTCATACAGTTTTGAACTGAACCACTTTTTACAAACCAATTTAAATTCAGTTTAAAACCAGTTCAAAACCGGTTTATATATATGAATTGATTTTTTCACAAATCTCAATCATCTTCACCCAATTAACCAAGCAATACCGCTAGTTCCCAAAAACTCTCTCTCTCTCTCTCTCTCTCTCTCTCTCTCTCTCTCTCTGTCTCTCCCCATCCAATCCATACAACCACCATGAAACGTCCCGCTGATGAATTGGCCCCCGTCCCCGCCACCGCCATCCCTAAACCAGTTTTCCTCACCAAAGCCCAACGCGAACAACAAGCACTGGAACGCCGCAACAATCAAGTCGCCGGTAACAAACGCAACCAAGAAGAACTTCTCCTTTCCACTAATAACAACAACCGCACCTCTGATCCCAAACCCTCCGATTCCGACCACCGCGATCGTGACCGCGACCGTGGTCACGATCGAGACAGTTACAGAGAACGTGATAGAGACAGAGGCAGAGAAAGAGAGAGATAGGGAAAGGGAAAGAGACAGAGATAACAGAGATCGGGAACGAAGAAACCGCGATAGAGAACGTGAAGAAGAGAATAAAGCTCGTGAGCGCGCTCGATTGGAGAAGCTTGCGGAACGAGAACGTGAAAAGGAGCTTGAATCTATTAAGGAACAATACCTAGGTTCAAAAAAACCTAAAAAAAGGGTTATTAAACCTAGTGAGAAATTTCGATTTTCGTTTGATTGGGAAAATACTGAAGATACTTCGCGTGATATGAATGTTCTTTACCAAAACCCTCACGAGGCTCAGCTTCTTTTTGGGCGAGGGTTTAGAGCTGGAATGGATCGGCGTGAGCAGAAGAAGCTTGCGGCAAAGCACGAGAAAGAGATGAGGGATCAGATTAGGAAGAAGGATGGTGTGGAGGAGAAATAACAAGTCTGCAGAAAAAACAAGTCTGCAGAAAACCGGTTTAAAAGTGGTTCAAGTCTGCAGAAATCCGGTTCAGTACGAAAACCAGTTTAAAACCGGTTAAAAATAAGTAAACCGGTTTAAAACTATAAACCGATTCTGAACCGGTTCTAAACTGGATTGAAACTGTTTTTAAGAATTAACCAGTTTTTATTGAAATGGAGTTTATGAACTGAACCAAACCATTTATATGGTTCAGTTCAGTGCAGTTCATGAACCATGAACACCCCTACTCATGGGGGCATACATGCTGGAAACTCTAAAGGATGGAACTTCCCCGAACTTGAAACTTTGAAAACCTTAGTGTCTATTTCAGTTAACTCTGTCATATTTATGTAATGTAGCAATTTTGATGAAGCCCTTTGAATATCCTTTAACATTTCCATGTTTATTGTTTAAAAAAAGATTGTGTTTGCATTCTTTTTTCATGCAAGGGCATGAGTTTTTAAGTGAGGCCCCCATTTATCATATTTAGCTACTGCTATTATGTATAGTGAATTCATCATGACAATTCAGCCAATAAAATACAAAGGATCATGAGAAGTTTCACTGTGTACAGTTTTGATCAGCACTAAAACTCGATCGAGAGAGATCGTGCTTAAATCATTAAGACTCTCTCCAAAGGGTTTGAGTGCAAATCACTAAGAGTGTGTTTGGATGATGTAATTACGAAATTTTGAAGAATTTAGAATTCTAGGTAATTTAAATGATTCAATTAAATTGACTTTATTTCTAAATATTCTTGTTTGGACGGAGTAATCAAAAATTTCATTGTTATCATTTTTTGGCAACTTTTATAAATTTTGATTTTTTGGGGCCAAATTTGAAAATCAAAATTATGAGTCAATTTGTAAATTTCAAAAAATTTGAGAGGTCAGTTTATAATTTTGAATAAGTTGAGGGGGTAAATTTGTGATTCCCAAAAAATGTTAGGGGTCAAATTGCAATTTTTTGTAAATTTATTGGGGACAATTTGAAAATTTTGGAAAATCTGAGGACCAAAATGCAAAATTTGAAAATTGTAAGAATGAAAAAATTTGAAATTCTTAGCTTTTAGGTGTCATTTGAAATTCTCTAAATTTAACTTGAACAAAATACTTCATAAATTTCCATCATTTTGAAAATTCTCCATATTATTATCCAAAGAATGAAATTCATCTAAAAGTATTTGAATTCCCTCAAAACATTACATTACTTCAAAACATTCCCCCATCTAAACACACTCTTAGTTGCTACGTCAAGTGAAAATGGTGATAATTTGATTATTTGGCGTGGAGTTTGTGATAGGATGTTCCCTCAAAGTCAGCCTACTATCATATTGCGAATATGGATTCTATCAATTGCCACAAATTTTACGGTGACAACAAAAAAAGTACTGTTCACCGTATTTATCAATTGCCACAAATTTTAAGGTGGCAAAAAAAAACATTGTTCATCGTATAAATAGGGTGAACTGTGCACCTGTTTAATATTGTTGTCCGATTTGTATGTCCAAATAGCATAGTTTAAAAAAAAAATCCCAATCAAAAGCTTGTATGAACTTTATGTACATGACAAAATACTAATGCATGAGCTACGTACTAGCATACAGCTACAAAAAAGAATGTGTGTTGATTGTGATTGAAGATACTTATTTTGTGAGATAGTAAGCAATGCATTGGAAATAATATGTAGCCAGTCTTTATATACAAGTCTCTCATAGGTAGTAGTAGTAAATAACATTGAAAAACTCATTCTAGAAGTGAAAGAGAATAAGTAGGTTATTTTTAGTTGTGACATGCGATAGAAATTTAAGTTTATTAGTATACGTTAATTTTTCGCATGTACAAATGTATTATTATAAACTAGAATTGAAATATGATACGATATATAGTTAAATTCTCTAAAAACTCATGTTGATTACTAAAAGAGAGTTTAATCTAATTGATCTATTAGTTCGCTAGTCTATTTAAACTTAGATCACATTGATTATTTAAAGATGTTCATATGATATAGGCTTTTAAACAGGCCAGCAGACCTTATCTGACTTTCAAAAGGCCAGACTCAGGCCTCAAAAGTAAGCCTATGACAGACCGCATGCCAGACTTAGGCCTAAAAAAATTTGGCAGGCCAGGCTTAGGCCTTGCAAAACCTAACTCGGTCTAGCCTATTCTCACCCCTATGTGACATAATTTGTCTCTTCAATTTATAGTTTAATGAGAAAAAAATCACGGCAAATATGTGATTGTGTGTATGCTTTGTACATAGATCTTAATAAAATTATCGACTAAAGGCTACCTTTAAAATGTTATTGTGCGCACCTCGTTTTTTTCCTAAGAAAAAGACGCGCAAATCCTCTGAGGTCGTTCGTAAACGCTCGGAGGGCCTTGTGAAGTCGCCACCAAAGTTTTTGTGTAAAGGGAACGTTGATAAACCCTTAAGTTTTTTTTGTTTAAAGGGAAACGATAATAAAACCCCTTGACGATGAGGAAAGGATGGTCATCGCAACCATTGTCGGGTTCGGGAGTCGGTTACGCAAGGGGAAGGTATTAGCACCCCTCACGTCCGTTGTACTCAACGGGAACCTTCTATTCGGCTAAAGCTTAAATTATTTTTAAATGTTTTGCGCGCATGCTTATCTATGTCAAAAGAAAATATACTAAAAGGGGGGAAAAGAGATAAAAACAAACGAAAGAGAAAAAAAGTTTTTTTATTATTTTGCTTGACAAGATATCGATCTTGCTCCTACGTATCTCCCGGTAGTCGGAGAATTCAAAGCGTACGTAGTTCTTTGGTAGAAAACGTACATGTGTTGGTTAATTTTAAATGGACGATGTTTTAACCGAATTCTAGCGATTCACCGTAGCTTGTATGCTCGCACTCGGGAGACTTATTAAGCGTTTGTTTATGAATCGCGCTAAAATTGTTAAAAGGTACATCCGTTGGGTAAAAAGGGTTGAGTTGGTCGCTATGGGACCAAAATGGGCGCAATGGACTCAAACGAGTCGATCATTGACCGAGGGGACTCCAACGAGTCGGGCGATGGTTCGATTGATCCACTGGGATCAAGAACGGGTACAATGGACTCAGACGAGTCGAACATTGACCGAGTGACTTAAACAAGTCGAGGGATCGAATCTAGTGGCCATAGGGGACCAAAAGGTTCGGATTGACCACAAGGGGCCAAGATTTGGTTTGGTTATGGTTGAATACGTTGAAAATGGAATGACGATTGTCCGAACGACGAGACATACGTCACGCATTCGTACAATCGGGGCAATGGAGAGACATACGTCACACCATCCCTTTTTCATTCAAGTTTTTGGGTAGAATTCTTTTAGAAATCCCAAAGTATATCAAAACATTTGGTTTGAAACCCAAAATGAAGGGATTTTAGCAAATCGTTAGAAAACGCACAAGTTCGGCTCATTTCGCGAATTGTTTTGAAAAGCGAACAAATTCGGCGTATGTTCACGTTTGAGTTTTGAAAATCATGAACAATGTTTATTGTTCAAGTTTGAATTGAAATGATGAACATAGCTTTGTTTGTTCATGCTGTTTTGAAAGATTGGGAACATAACTTGTTTTACAAGTTATCTACAAAATGTCACCCGAACTTGCGAATTTTCCAATATTATGCAAAATCCTTGAACTGGTTTGAAAAAACATGAGTTTTAAAACTCCTAGGTTCTGAGCTCTTGGGCTAGAACCTCAAAAATTGGCCATTTGGGCACCTAAACTCAGATTCTGAGTTCTGTCATGGTCGCACTGCGACCATGGCTTCGCACTGCGAACAATGCGAATTTTTGAGTTCAGAAGCTGTTTCTGAACTTTTGTTCAGAAACAACTTCTGAACACACTCAGGACCCTTTAGGAGGGTGAAAAACTTTGAGTTTTTGGGATGAAAAGGTTTGGACAAACCAGTTTTGATGTTTTGAAAACCTTGGGATTTCTTTGAAATTCAAAAGGGGTTTTTTAGAACCAAAAGGTTTTGGACCAAAATTAAGATGCAAACACAATTGTAAATGCAAGATCAGTACTTGGAATACTTACAGAAATCCTTAGCAAAGCTCCAGCTGCAATGGATTTGAATTGGTTGGAGGTTCTTGCAAAAGGTTTGAATGTTGGTGATGATTTTTGAACTTTGTAATGCTTTGTGTTTGATTGGTTTTTTTGCTAGTGTTTTGGCTGGTTTTCTGGTTGATTGAGTAGTGTTTCTTTGTGTGTATAATGCTCTTAGAATGCTGTATTACTGATGCATTTGCCCTTGCCTTGCATCTCTATT